>WAAE01052912.1:0-20475 GCA_013400495.1 Nicator chloris | reverse complement strand
TTAGAGAAGTCTGTTGTTTAGATGTGACAGGAATCAGAAGCTTGTACGTAAGAAGTGGACTGCATAATCTGTCTCAGTTATTGTCTGGTCTCTAAATTCTTGTTTCTCTTTCAGTACAATCAACTACAGCAAAGATTTGCCCTTGGCTCAAGGAATCAAGTTTCAGTAACAACCTTATGAATGGCTGTGCTATGAACCGTCCTAGCATTTCAGAATCAAGCAGCTCCTAAGCATCATGGGGATAAAAATTAATTATATTAAACCAATTCTGTCAAAAAATCAGCTACTGTTACATTGCTTCACTTTCTATGTATGTATTTACTAATTTAGTCTTCAGATGAGAAGTCTGAAGAAGGGAGGGTGGCTAAAACTAACTGCCTTGGGTTCAGGTGGCCTGTATAACCTGTTGCCTTAACACTGTATTTCAGTACCAACACTGCCTCTATCCCCTGTGTTTCAAACTGTGTGCCAAGTTTCCTGGAGGTAACTGGTGCTGTGTGGGATATTTGGGCTGCAGTACAGAGCTATTTTTCAATGAATAAATAAAGGTACATTTTGTGAAATATCTTGGGCTTCTCATTTGTTTTATTCACTGTTTTTGAGCAGGAATATTCAGCAGACTATCCATTTTCACACACTGAGCTGCTAGCTGGGAGAATAATCATTGAGCTAAAAGCACTAACTTAGTTTTCCTTCTCTCCTTCAGTAAGGAGACTTTCAGCACATGTGTTGGGAGAGAGAGGTCTGCTGTAGTGTCTTGGAATCTCCTTTCAACACTTGAAGGGATTACAGCCAATTCAGGTTGTCACAGCTCTTGTGATACCCTGCAACCAAACTGGCTGGAGATGAGAACTGGAGATGCAGTCAGGGGAAATACTTTTCTAGGGAAGGGCATATTGTTTACTTGTGTTTCACGTCAAATGAGCGTTTCTTTTGCTCAGTGGAGACTACAGGCAACAACAGCTCATTTAGGAGCCTTGCTCAGGACTCAGGATGAGAAAAGACACGGTGCTATTAGACTGACTTTAGCATTCCACAGAGGAATTTGAGGTTCTCAATGTATTGTTTCTGGGGATTTCTTTTCCTCTCAAGGTCATACACCAAATTTCCACAACCTCTAAACATTGCAGAACTGTTCATTATGGGCTCAGATTCTAGGGATCTGATTTGACTCTTGATTTATTTTGAAGATGTTTTGATGGCAGTGCCGTGCAGACTGGGTTGAAAGTCCACTGTACCATGATGCTAGCTGGTCTCCTTTCAGCTTTTATTCTAATTTTAAAATGCATAGTGTTTAGAATTTTACACCTGTGTTGTACAAGGTATTTTGAGTTTCACATTCTGTAGATGAAACATTAGGCAGCCAAAGCTTTTTTACCTACTGAATCTCTTATTTCCAGGAGTATCCTCTCCTCTAGCTCTTTGTGTCCGGCCATTTCATTACAGAATGTTGTATGTTAGCACACAGAATGAACTGACATACCCTAAGCAGACAGATAATCACTAGCAGATAGGGCAAAGAAACAATTAGATTCCCAAATTTAATTTTTCAGCAAAAAGCACCAGTTTATAGAAATTGTACTCTTTAATGCTATTCTGTGGCACTGAATGTTACTATGAAACTGTTAAAAATGAAAAATAAGTTCAAGAATTCTCTTTTCTTGCTGCTTATCGTAGTTTTTGGATAGCCTCATGTCACATCTGTTTTTTCTTGAAAATAGAAGCTCTTTTTAGGGTAAAATACTCTTTTGGGGTAAAATAATCTCACAAGTCCAGTTGTTTAGTTTACATGAATAAGGTTGATTCTGCCATCTGGCTTTAGATACAGGAACTCAGCTCATGAACGGAACAAAACTGGTGTGGCGAGTCTGATGTTTGACTGGTCTTCAAATCATTATCTGAAAACTAATACAAATGGAATAAACTCAAATGTGATCAAGAGGTGACTGCATAGCAAACGTGCTAAACTTTTGAAGGTTAACTTGACACCTTGATACATAATTCCTTCTTCGATACAAACTTTTGTACGGGTAGCCTTACAGGGGACTCGGGTGAAGTACTTGTGGAACTCCTTCCATGTGTTATGAGTAAGTGGGTTAGATCCTGTTATGTAGGCAGAGAATGGGCTCTCTGTAAGTAGGTTACAAATTCAGCCCCACCTTTGCTAAGTATGGGAATTCCAAAGATCTGTTATCTGCTCTGTCACTGGACTGCTGGTGTGCATCAGACCAGGTAATCATAGTGCTGCTTCTCTTTCCAGACAGCTTTGAATTCCTGACATGTGGTGATGAACAATTCTATTAGAATGGCTTGCTGAATGACTTCCTGTGAAGTGGCTCTGAGAAGAGTGTCTTTTTTACAGACTGGTGCAGATGGCAGTATTTTTTGGCAAGCATTTAGGTGCCTATGAGTAGTTATGGTTATGATGAAGTATTAAATTACGGAGGATTAAAGATTCTATAAGCACACAGTTTCTCAGTTTCTGCTTTAATTTGGAAAGTCCACTCAGGAGATTATAAACTGCATTAGCTGTCAGTGGGTTATCTCATCCACGGAAAGCAATTTTGAGAATTCATAAAATGTGTCTTGGAGCTACTGGTATGTGCAACATAATGGACTTGCAGTTTTAATACAAATTCTATCAGCGTCTTCCACTGTTGCATAAACTTAATTACCACTGAGTGTGTAACACCAGTGAATAACAAGTGTTAAATGACACGTGATCAATAATTCATTCATTAGCACAGTATTGCTTACTGTGAAATGACCTTGATGGGAACAGTCTTACAAGTAACTTCCTTGCTTTTTGCCATATTATTACCTGAAGAAAAATGAAAATTCTATAAATATTTTTGCTGATAAACAGGGAAATTGCATTTTTAATGAAATGTGAGAATGGGAGTTTTAGGCTGCTTCTCTTCTATCCTATTGTGTCCTTTCACAGCTTCTTGCAGAGGTGATGATTTTCAGGAACCAAGAATACTACTTGCCAGTAGCTGGTTTCACCTTGGGATTTTGCAAAAAGTGGTCCTGCAGTGCTGAATTTAAAGCGACTCGGAAAGTGTTCACCATTTTCTTTCAACAGTAATACACCAGTCCATTCATGCTGTATCACATTCTTTTCATGTGGTGTTTTCATCATTCTGTTTGTGTTGTTGCTGGATGAGTTCAAAACCACATGGCTGCCAGAACTTTTAATTTGTGTCATCTATGTTTCTGTATGAGAAATCATGTGTACAGGTGCTGCATTCAAGGCTCATTAGGTGTACTAACCCATTCGTGAATCTGCATTTATTTCATTAGTTACTATGTGAAAAAGTGTAAGGAGACTTCTATGCCTGGATTTTCTTTCGAATCACTGTCTATTTTGGTCCTGCACTAAGGTGTTGGTCATGAATTGCAAAAGTGGTCATGAATTACACTCTTGTCTTCCTAGGTGGAAGCAGAAAAAAAAAAATAAGGCTGATAGTATAGGGGGAAAATGACTTAATCACACAGAATCAAATTCTTGAGTAAAACCAATGACTTAATAAGGATTTATTTAGTGTCTTCTCTTCGATATTCCTTAATCAGCAAGCTGTGCTGTCATGTGGTACATGCATGGTGTTTGAAAACTGATGGATTAATTGCATTCAGTGTGCAAACATCTGCTGCCACTGAAGTGCTGCTTGAAGTGAGAAGCATCTTGGCTCACATTTTGAACATGGTTGGCCTATGGATAGCTGGTTCAAAGGCAAATACTGCTTAGCAGTCTTTCATTTCTGTTAAATTATTAGCACTGATTTTCCATACAGCTCATTACTTTCCTCCAAATAATAGGAAAATGGATGTGCATTTTGGACAGGGAGTTCCACAGCAAAGCACAGCGGACCCTTTCTAGAAACCTTTGTGTTCCTCCTGGTGTCGCTGTCGGTCAGGCTAAAGCCTTTGCATTTGCTAGCCAGCTGTGTAGAACACAGACCTCTTTGTCTGAATGTTTTTTATGTTCCAGTACATCTGGGACTGCTGCCTCTGAGCTAGTAATTAAATACTCTCTATTCTGCAAAAGCCTCAGTTGATTAGTGCGATTGTTATATAAAACATTAACTCCAAAAGCCAAAGGTTAAAAATAATGGTGTTTCAGCCAGGAAGAACAAATGGTTTAATACTTACTTTACCCGGTGTGCTGCTGTTCTCTGGCATTATAGCCTTTTTCCTGCAGCCTGATTTCAAGATGGACTTAGGAGGAACAAACAGCTCAAGTTAGATCTCTGAATTTCAGAGGAAGGCACATCCTTTCATTACATTAAAGTCTGGAAAGCTGGCAGTATGTGGCAATTGTGTTTCATTTGTAAACGTAACCCAGCATTCCAAATGTAATATCCAGCAGTTAAAATCCTGGTACTGGGCCTTATCTGTCTACAGTCCTGCTTGTGCCTTTCACATTGGCTTCCCCATTGTCAGCATCTCATAATCTTTTCTAGTGATTTTGAATTCCTCCAGAAATCTTGTAGACAGCTCAGCCCAAGAAGCTCCTGGATTGCTCTCGCCCAGCAGTCAGGATATGCTGCAGTCAAGCCATCACATGTGTTAGCTTAAACCAGACTATTTCAAGTGGGAGGTGGGGCAGAGTGCACAAAATAGGATAAATTGAAAGAGTGTGAGTTTGCACATGTAAAAGGATAAGAGGATTGCTGTGTGAGGAAAATGCAGGGAAAGGAGTCAGATGTAGTTTAAGCTAACACGTAAGTTTGCATTTATGGCAGATGAGACATAGAAAAACATATTCACTAAAGCACAGGATCACCCCAAACTTCCAAACCTGTTCAGAATTCATTGATTGGAGCATGATTCTAACGGGCTGTCAAAACTATCTATTGTCATTAACAAAAAAACCCCACCAATAACACAAAGGAAGGCATCTCAGAACAGAAGAAGCATTGTTTCCATGGCTGTGTTCCTCTTGATATGTTCTTTGCTGTAAAAATGTCATGAAGCATGTTTTGAGAAAAAAAGCCCCAAGGCAAAACACCACACCAGTCTTTTTGTTCTGTTTTTAAAAATCATCTCTGATGTGGCAAACCATGCATTTCAAATCTCTGTGAGATTTATGTCAGCCGTTGTTTGTCTAAGTACTCTGGCTTGTATGCTGATCATATAATTTTGTCTTCCGGCTGTTCACTGCCTTCTTCTTTATGAACAAATATTGAAAGTTCACAGAAAGGGTAGCTCTTCCTTGTACTTAGCTTGTGTTATTCCATGCTGTGTTATTCCTATGGGAAATAATAAATTTGAAGACCACCATGCACAATTCTTTTTTGAGTTCTTCACACTACAAATTTCCTACGTGAGATGTTTTTAATTCCTCAGTCTTAGCTTGTTTCTTTGGGGTTTTTTTTGAAACTGGGATGAGAGTCTGCTGAATATGCAAAAGATGAATGATTTTCTTGGTTTTCAATGCCTTTTAGCTACTCAAAAAACGTATTTTGAATTCAGTATTTAAGCTGCTAAGAAAACTTCTTCTGCAATGTGGGTTAAAACATGGAAGTTATGGTCTTTCATGATTTGCCTGCCAGAAATCAGACCAAGTTCTGTTGTAGAAATATAGCAGATATTATCCAAAGTCAAAACAATTGATTTTTCCCCTATATACCTGTATATTGACATAATAGTCTCTATAGCATCTCCATGAACTTGCTATTTAAAAAAAAATATCATCTGTTTCATCATTCTGTAGCTTCTCATTCCTTGGTACTGAGGGATTAGTGAACTTTTGGTAAATCGTGAGAGCAGCACAAAAATGTTTTTGCTCTTTCTTCTTCTGAATTTGTACTCTTTCTGTTTGTATAATTCTGTCTCATTACTCTAGATTTGTATTTGCTGGGGATAGAGAACCTGGATCTACTAGGCCACTTAACTAAGACTCAAGATACTAATTTTTGCTCTCTTCCACCCAGGCAAGATGAATACAGTGAATGCAGACAACACACAGAAATCTGATTCTTCCCAATCTGTTCTGATAATTTCTTTCGCAGCTCTTTCCCAGGAGAGTGGGTGCAAAAAGCTGTATTTTTCTCCAATATGCTTTTCTGCCATCCTACTCGTCCAAGAAAAAAGCTGTTTGTGCTTTCCTGCTGCCCTTCCTGCCCCGCTGTGGGGAAGCTACACCCACCCAGCTGGGCTGCCCTCCCAGTTCCTCATCTGCAGGGCTGACTGCCAGGGGTCAGAGGTACCAGATAAAGGCCTCACTTGTGCATGAGCCACAAAGGTGATGGCTTGACTGCAGCATATCCTGACTGCTGGGCGAGAGCAATCCAGGAGCATCTTGGGCTGAGCAAGGTCTGCTCCTGTCGGCAAGATTTCCAGAGGAATTATTATTGCTCCACAGCCACACAGTGCAGTGACAGATTTCAATACGAAGGGAGTTCCTTTACGCAGATGAGGTCAGAGCATTGCAAAATAAGATTTTGGCTTGTGCATTGAATCACAGGCTGAACAGGATCTTGGTTAAACTGTTGCCTCATCCTGCTGTTTCCCACAGAGGGCATGTGCTCCCCTTTGAAACAATAATGTTCTCTCTGTGGCCCACCAACAAGTCTGTATCAGTTGCTGTTCCAAAGCATTTGTCAGCCTGATTTGGTAAGTTTTCTTTGAGCCAGGACACGCAATCTAAAAAACCTAGCTGTAACTGTTTTCTTTCCTGTCCAGGGATATGTATGACAGTCCTATCCAACCCTGGCCTAGGAAAATGCTACTAAAAGGGAAATAGATACCTAAAGCAGCATCTTCCACATCTACCCATAAGATATGATATGTGTTATTACCCTAGACTCTCATAATTTCCCGTTCCACATTCTTCCACCAAACTGATTACTCAGGTGCTTTAATCTACTTAGCAAAGCTGATGCAGTAAAGGTGAAGCAACACACCTTTGCAACGTGGACTTTGCATAAAATAACTCTGGCTGATTTTTCTGGAAGAAAGTAAGTGATACCGCACCACAGGTGTACTGGTAGGGATGGGAAGCAGCAGCAGGAAGGTAGTGATGGCAGGGTGACAGTAATACTGGTGTTTAAGGAAAGCAGCTGGTGGCAGGTTGGACAAGGGTCACAGCTGGCTTCACTGAAGTGCTTAATGGCAGAGGGGATGGAGATGTGCAAGTCTGAAGTGACTCAGGCAGATGAATGACTAAAACCTTCAGGCTCAGGCAGTGAGCCTCATTTTCTTTACGTGAATTTTTATTCTCAGGAAAGGCACCAGAGTTGTGTAGAAGCCTAACTTACAACAGACCAGATCTGTCAGCAGCAGTCTGTGGCCGTGGCTCCCTGGGGAGGCACAGAGGTACAGGACAGGTGTGCAGAGAAATTGACTCAGAATATTCGTGCAGTTTCCAATGTTGCTTCACTTTACATGGAATACAATTACAGAAACAATAAAGGAAAAAAAGTTGTAATGTCAGCAAAGCTCCTAAAGCATTCTTTCCGTCATTGCTCAACATGCCTGCATTTGATACTGGGCTCTTTTACAGACTCTTCCCCATACCTCTGATGGAAAATTAACTGGTTTTCTGTGGGTTACTATTTAGAACATCAGCTTTTGGATCCAGGCTACATCTGGTAGAACAAGATGGGAAATGGAGGCAGAGGATGGACTATTAGCAGAAGGAGGAAGTAGCTAAATACTAGAGCTCTCAATATTCAGCTACAAGGAGTCTCATATCCTTAGTCCGAAACCTAACACAAATCTTGTATTTTCTTTGTTCCATTAGACCCCAACCCACAAACTGTTTTTGTGGTAGCATTTATTGTGATGGTCAAAGAGTGATTGCAAAATCAGAAATTCATGAAGAGACTTGGAAGAGAATGTGGAAGATGTGTTCATACAATCAAGAACTTGGTCTTTCACACAGCATTCTTCCTTACACCCGTTACTATTGATCGGAGTCTTTAGAAGTGTGACCATTTTCAAGTCAGCTAATGTAGATTATATTGTTTTCTTAATGTGTGCTCTCAGTGGCATCACTTAAAACTGTCTTAGGAAAAAAGACATAGAAGGATATCCCTTCATGTGAGTATCATAAGCCAGTGTTGAGGCATTTATGTTTCATCATTCATTTCTGAGAGAAGGTTTGTGCTTCATTACATACGTCGTGGAAACAGCTATTAGTATAAGCTGACTTTCTTCCCACCTTGCCCTTGCTCTGGAATGAGCCCATGTGTGTACATTGCCACGATAGCAAGCTCTAAGTGCAGGAAGAATTCAGAGCTGTTTTTTGCCCTGCATGCCAGATCCAGCATGTAAGGTTATAATTAAGTTACTCATTACCTTTTCTTCTTGGAGGGAGCCTTTATCCATCTACCTGTAGATAGTGTGAAGAGCTGATTTTTAATTTTGTACTTGACAGCACATTGGAATGATTTTCCTTTAATCTCTTGCTAAGCACTGCTAAAATAGCTAGTCAGTGGAAAATTACCTTATCAATACCATTAAGTGAGAACAGGAGTTGAAGAAGCCTTTATTGTACAGTCCAAACTACCTGCATTGCCAAAGACTATCAAATCCTCGTTATGAAACTTAATGTGGAATGTCACACACCCAGAACATGATGCAGCTACTACACCATCATGACATGAGCTTGCTGTTTATTTAAAGCCCGTGAAAGGTATCTTTTCAAATTTAAGAGCATAATGAACATTTAAGCAGTTTCCAAATGGACTTAGTACAGAAACTGGAAAGACAAGAAGATCACATTGACAGTAAAATACATGAGCAGAAGCTCTACTCACAGTGGACAAATTAAAAAAAAAAAAAAAATCAGGGGGAAGAGCTATCTAGACTGAACTCACAGAGGCTGGCAGTAGTGTAAGCCTAGTCAGTATGAAACGTAAATGGAGAGCAAAAATTTCTACAGCAACTCTCTTCAAGAACTAATTTCCATGTTTTTTGGCACAGGTGTTTACTTAGTGAACAGACATTCAACTCAGGACGGACTTTTTGGCACTTTGTATTTGCCCATTGTGGGCAAAATATAAAGTGATTCAAGCAAAGCATTTCTAACTTCAGTAGAGGATAGCTGGAATATTCTTGTCCATTTTGTACGTGGAACACAGTCTTGGGAAAGGCTTTACTGACATACCTTGAATTCCTGCTCAAAGTCTGCTTGCTAAGATGCTGCATCCTGACTCCTTGTTTCTAAATTATAATAGATATGAAACTATGTACAAGAGAAAAAACCTGCTTCTGATTATCATACTAACGCTGCTAGTATCCTCTCATAACACACTTCTAATCAGTTCCTTCTTGGGATCATCCCTTTTGAGGTACTACCACCAGCAAGTGTAGTCAAGGTCTTATAAACACTAGATCTAGGCCTTGTCACCCAAATAATTTGAGATTTAATCCAAGATGAGTAGGCATGGCCTCAGTGGCCAGTTTGACTAAACGGAAACTTGAGGGTCAGCAGGTGGCACCAGGAGGAAGACCAGAAGTTCTGAAACAACAACTGTATAAGTGAAATGCCTGTATTTTCGACAGAAAGAGTGATAGGTGTCATAAAATTCTATGAAACTCAGGGAATAAACTCTCCCAAGTGCTGTGGATTTACTGTAGATTGTACATTGTTTTATTGTTCAAATTTGACTGATTTTTTGTTAAAATCCAGGGTAGCTTGTGATAAAGAGAGTAACTTTAGACACAATTAAATGAAACTTACTGACATACATTTTTGTGGCTGTTCAGTGAATAACAGGATATTATGAGGCTCTACATTCATAAAATGATACAACACTGATTTTAAAACCCAAGAAAGCAAAAAACCCATCTCTTTTGTAAAGTCTCATTACATGCAACCATGTTTAGCAAAATGTTCCACTAGGTTCAAACCATAAACCTAGAAGTGTCAAATGAGATGAGTCAATTTTCCCTCTTGAGCAAATTTGCCTGTCAGACTCAGTCTCACCAGGCAAACTGAAAAGCAGGTGCTGGTAAAATCCTTTCAAATGACATTTTTCCTCTGCTGTTTATAGAAGCATACACACAGGCACTGAACACAAAAAGAACTGTTTGCTCAGTGTAACTGTTTGCTTAGTTTTCTGTCTAAATAGCCACCTTTTTCTGATCATTGCTGCACATCACACCTGCTCTGTAAATGTAAAACCTCCTACATATTTGGGAATAACACCTCACTAGCAGTTGCAGTGAACCCCCTGAGCAACAGCCTGCAAACACCTGGATGACACCAACCTGGAGATTTCTTTAGCATTTGTCAACTGACTATGAGGTGGGAACACGGAAATGAAAGTGCAGGTGTAGCAGGAAGCAGAAAGCATTACCAGACACCTGTATGAAGGTTCATGTGAAAGCAGTTAATAGTATTAAATTCAGATATAGAGAAAAACACATACAAAACTGTTTGTCTTTCCTGCAAATGCTAATGGGAACTACTACCTTTGATGTTCTGCTGAGAAAGAGGCTTTCAGCAGGTAATAGTTTTTGCCTAGAGTGCTAGCTGCATCTTCACACCAACAGTACCATAAACTTGATACCTTAACAGAAAACTAATTCAACAACCTATCAATCCAAACAGCCGACACAAATCCTCATTACCTTTTTCACTAACTACAACTAGAGAAAACACAAGTAATGTGTCCCTCTTGCTTTCCAACAGCAAACTCAAAGCATCTTTCCAGAACCTGGACTGCTAACTACTAGGTACTGCATGGCTGGTAGAACTCAGCTGTTTTTATAGCCTCTATGCTGTGAAGGACAACAGGTAGACAAAACTGGAAAAACAAACACACAAGAAATTTTAAAATTGGCTTTTTAAAGCAGATTTCCATGCAGCCTGTGCAGCAAATTATGAACAACTGTTAGTAAGAGTGTGTGCATTTCTGACTTCCCTAAAGTCACACATCTTTCCCACCTACTTCTGCAAATTCGAGCTTTTGCCAAAAAGCAAAATCCCTCCTTGTAGCCTTTGTATGCACTACCTGCCAGATACTGGAAGCCCTCCTGCTCTTTAACAGTCCCAGCCTGGGGGGAAAGCAGCTTTTCCCTGCTTACCCCTGCTGCTAGTACTTCCCTCCCAAACATGACTGGGGCAAACCCCCTCGTCTCCAGCTGTAAGCTTGAATCACAGGATCTGAATCGCTCCTGAGCCTTCTCCATGGGGTGCCTTGCAGCGCTCCCTGAAGTACCTCAATACCGCACACTGCCCACCTGCGCCCTGATGCCGGAAGAGTGTGACACCCCTGAGACATTCTCCTTTCTCTAGGAAAAGGGGGACTGAGGGTAGCACCTGAAGGGCAGTGAAGAGGTCACACTGAACTGTGCCAGTGCGCTCCAGTGGCCACAGTGTCACCAGCCAATCCTTTCTCTGGAGCGTAGTTTACTTTCCTGTGTTGCAGGAACGCTGTTACACCTTTGTCCAGACTCGCCTCCCCTGGCATGCTGCTGCAGCAGGCTAAAGGGCACACATCCACCTCTGATTGCTCATTCCCTCCAGTAATTATTTTGTTCTGTATGGCTAATGATAAGGGCTTAGCCTGCCTGATTTACTTAAGGCACATAGCAAATATTATCTCTCTCCCTGTTCTCCTGTAGAAAAGTAGACTTGATGATGTAAGGTAAATAAAGGGCTAACTCAGTTCAGCTGCTGGATATAACCAAGTTTTCTTGTAGTTCCTTTGATAAAAGTGACAATTTTTCAACCACGGAGCTAGAGACTTCTGACACAGAACTAAAGGAAGGGAAGAAGAGAAGGTAGAGATGAGGTGAGAGTCCAAAACATTAAATAAGCTGTGCAACTGTAGAGGAAAGTAGGGAAAAGAACTTATTTCAACAGTTTTCTAGTGAAGCTGAGTTTTCCAATAAAGTCACAACAGCTGAGGAAGCAAAGGCAGAGACTTCAATAGGGAGAACAGTAAAATCTCACAAATTTCTTACATACTGTGATCAGGTGGAATCTTGAGCCAGGCAGGCAAGTTAGAGCCCACAGGGTCCTCTAAGCTGCCTCAACATTTTGATACTCATCCAATATCCTCCACGGAGGAAACTTGAGAAGCCTGGGGAACCTAAGAAAACTATTAATATGTCCTCAAAACTCTGGGAGCCAAATTTGCTCTTAGTGTTGTCACTGAGATCCAGAAAGAATTCACAGACAATGGAGTCAGAGGAAGGACTGCAGCAGTATGCAGCTCCTAATCCTTTGTGATGGGTGCTGGGTTTTGCATAAACTTTGTACTGTGAGGTATAAGCCTCATTAATATCACATTTGACCAAAACTGATGGATGGACTTGGACTATAATTAATCCAAATTATAGTATTGAGTCACTTGTTTTAAAAAAGTTTATTTAAACAAAGTAGGTACATTTCACAGAAATGGTTATAAAATGCATAGCATATTATAAACAATACTGCTACTTTACAGATAGTAGTTATTATCCTAAATATTGCTTTTTAAAAACTAATGAGCCTGCTTGGTGAATCAGAAAGCTAAAAATCCCCATCTTAGGCACTCTTGGAAAAAAAAAAAAAAAGGTGATATAATAAAGCAGGTGTCCACTTTTTCATTCACTCTACTGATTGTTTGTATTGCTGCACCATTAATTTGCCAGTTCTCATTATGTGGGGATATCCAGTCCCTGGAGTCACATACCAAGACTAGATTTCCATTTACTGAACTACAAATTGCACTTGCTCAGCCAACCAAAACCCCACATAACTCCAAGGAAAGCTGACTGAGGATCTTCACACTGATTAACTTTAAGGACAGAGACGGTATGAGTGGACAGAAAATGAACAGTTTTCTAAGTTGTGCAGGTGTGTCACACCCATACTGCTATTCATAAGCAAATTGATTGTAAATTGGCAAGTCCACACGGACTTCAGGCTTGACTTCAATGGAACCTGAATGTCCAGCAGAAACAGATCTTACCGTCAGTGGTGATACAGTGTCACAGGAAGTGGCAGCACTTTTTACAGCACTGGAGAACTGAGCAGACCTCAAACATTCATGACTTTGCATACCCAAACACAGAGGTGTCTATTTTCTGATCTTTGGGATGTCAGGGTGCAGAGAAGTAAGTAAAAACGAAGAGCACAGCATCAATCTGTAATCATAGCTAAAACAGATACCTGCTCATTCACACAACACTTCAGTACATGAATCATGACTGACATTCTTCACATTTACATTTGTATGACAATAGGCATAAAGTAAATGTTGAGGTAAAAGGATATGCACCAGGTTTGCGCTGGTGTAAGCAACTCTAAAATCAAGCAAGCTATAAAATCCATTAATTCACACACAATAGAGAAAGAAAAATCCCCACATTTTTAAAACATAGATACATATAGATCAAACCATATATGTTTTCAAAATACATAGATACATTCTGAAGAATCAACTGACTTTTTTGCATGATGACATGAGCTTTACAGTAGTTTAAGCTTGGCTTGGACTGAAAATAAAGAAGCTTGAGCTCTGGCCAGCAGAGCTCCTTTGGAACCGTTTGTCAAGGCAGAGGAATGAGGTCTGAAGCAGTCCAAGAATGCTGATGTTTCATTCACCATCTTCAAGTAGCTTTTGTAAGTTGTTCTGTATCTTAAAATAAGAGAGGGAAATAGTTGGGAGGCAAGAAGTGTTACACTGCATTTTAAATAAAAAATAAAATCAAGTCATACTCTTCAATATACTCTGTGCATGTAAATTCTGTCACACCTTTTCATACTAATGGTATTCCTGTTAAATGCTTCCCTTATAATAAGTGTAATATAAGTGCATCAATTGGAACACCTAGACAATCAAATAGCAGGACATCTGAGTTTTATATGATGAATACCTCCTGAAATTTTCTCCTATAGATTGTCTCCTCCATTAGTCATAAATAAATAAAACAGAAATAAAAATCAGAGCTACAAGCAATGGGACAAGAAATTGAATTATTTTCACCTTGATCAAAATCCAGTAAAAGCCTCAAACTTCCAAGTCACAGCTCTGTGGTTAAACGGATAATTCAAATAGTTTTGTAACAGCTTCAGCCATGATGTCGTCTACCCATTAGCAGACATGTCCCATTTACCAGATTTAGTGAACTGATTGTGGGTTATCTTCCTTTAGTTGCAGTGAAAGTAATGTCGGCCAGTTGCATCCTTGAGAGTAATTTGAACAGACCTATTTTTACACAGCCTATTTATCCACTTTTCATCTCCTTGTCCTTAAAAGCAGAGAGGAGGGAATAGAGTGGGTCACGTCCCTGGAGACATATGTTCTCAATATCTCAGTATCTTAGTAACTTGCCGGCACTGGTTACAGATTTAATCACAGCAACTTTCACACTTTGAGGAGCCATTGTACTTCCTGTTCAAGGATATCACTTTTTAGACCTACCTCATGATTTCTATCCCAGATGCACACCTTTCTCAAGAAGGGCATTTTGAGGAAAGGGAGACAGTAAGAAGCACCTGATTTTATGAGAGTTGCTTAACACATAAACAGGAATTTCCTTTTTGATTGGTAAACTAGTGTAAGGGAACGAGTAATAACAGGCCACATTTTCCCTCCCACAATTTAATGCTTTATCCTTTGATAGACATGGTGCATTTTAATAAGCCGCTAAGTACAATTAAAAGCCAAATTAGCAAAATTTTGCTAAACAGTGGTAGTTCTTTGGCTCCAAGTATGAAGGAGAACTTGTAACAATCACAAAGTCACACTGAAAAAGTCATTGCAACATATTCGTGCACTAACCATTTTTTAATTACAGAGTAATTTTTAGTTTTTATCTAGATAATCTCAGTGCTCCAGTTTACAGTGCTGTGGTCACAGGGAAAGTAAGAGGATACATGTCACATTATACTGGAACATGTATGCTACCTTTGCTGCTGCAGCCAGTTACCAGCACTTTTCACTAAGGCATATGAAACTGTTAAGTAACTGCAGTAACTTAGCTCAGAGAACAAAAAGCTATTAGATTTCAAAGCATTGCTCATCTAGATTAGAAAAAGATGTGGCAATATGCAGCTACAGGCAATTCTGATTCAGCTTGTATGCAGAGCACTTCATTGCCTTGAATATTTGGCAGAAAAAGGTAAGTCTTTAAGGCTCCAATCCTGTAGACACTAAGCAAAGAAAGCAAGACACTAAACAAAAAAAAAGCACACCACTTAAGACTCTAATTCAGGACAGAAGGTCACTTCTCTGGGAACAGCTGAATGATCTATCCAGCTGCCTGTTACTGTCTCCAAGCAGAGACTGTATAAAGGAGTAGGACAGTGCCTAGGCTTGCTGGAAAAGGCTAGCTGGCTGGCTTCCCACTGAAATGAGGTCTCCTATGAACCATCTTGCTAGCCTGTCCCAGACAGCCAGAAAGCAGTAACCTCTTAAATGACCTAATTTGGCTGAAGACTGTATCTGGTAACCATCTGGTAAGCATTTTCCCCTTGTATTCAGTTATTATCCAGAAAATACAGAGGGGTTAAGCCAGCATTACTCTAGATTTCCATAGCCAAGAGGGTGAAGATGTGGGGGAAAAACCCCCCTTTTGGCAGTATTTCTAAAACCTATGCCACACATGTAAACAGTAGTATTATACAGTCGTAGCTTCATGCTATTTGAGAAATCTGGTTTGAGGGAAAAAAGGTGTTGAAAGACTTGGCACGGACTGAGTTTTAGAAACAGAGGCAAAAATATCCCATGTGACTTAAGCACACAGGAATTCAAGTAATTTTTGATTTTTTTCCACTAGTGCTTTTTTCATGCTCAGCCTGTACCTGTACCGGGTGCATTTGTCAAGGTTTGGGGGCAGGTGGGGTGAGGTCTGCAGGGGCAGCAGCTGTGGGCCAGGACCAGGGGCTGCCCTGTGCTGGATGCAGCCATTCCAGCAGTATCCAGTGGACCCACTGCAGGGCATAGCCGAGCCCCAGCCATGAGGGCAGTGGAGCCTCTGGTAAAGTGTTTTAGAAAGGGGAAAAACACCAAATAAGGAAATAAGGTCTACACATCCACTCGTTTCACACAGGTTTCCAATTTAAGTCACCAAATACATTTAGCTTTCCAATTAGAGAATGGTAAAAAGCAAGGGTGAGGTATAGGTAATTGCACAACTAGTGCAGCAGCATTTGTGTTACTGAAGTAAATCAAGCAGATTCCAGCAACTTTGTGTGAAGAAGCTGACTACATATGTAAGCAAACACCATTTTCTTAAACAAAAACTCCAACGAAAGTGCGAAAGTGAAAAATTCATCAAATACCAATAAAGGTTAAGTTCAAAATCCTTAGGCCTGATGGATTAAGAAAAAGAAAAAAAAAAGTTGACAACACTACATAATGCAAAAATCAGCCCTGAGGTGTCTGCCTCAGGGATACTTTTCCTGGTTATAAGCCTCAACTCAAGACAAAGCTTTTACACATATCAATGTATATACTAGGGTTAATTTATAGTCCAAAAACTAGCCCTTTGTCTAGGAAAACATGCCTCCATTTGGTATCAAATCTTGGGGTAACTCAACACTTTGCAAGGTAAAAGATCATACAAACACAGCAAGAACCTGACTGGTCTATCAGCATTTGCATTATATCATAGGATGTTACCTTTTCCAATTTTCTAAGATTAGCAGTTAACTCATCACAAAGGGCATCAGCATTAACTTGCAGGTGAGATCCCAAATCTTGGTGCACTTGTTGTCTGTCAAATAGAATGAAAAAGTAAGTGTGACAGACTCAAAGAGGAAAACAGAACTGGATATACATGTAGATGGCAACTGAGTGGCAAAACTGTAAACTGTACTTGTTTACAGAAATAAAAGTGCTAAGTCACTTTCTGACTACATTTTTTAATGTGATCTCATTCTCCAGAAGTTTGGATGGAACACTTTACAGCTATTTCCACTGAAAAGTTCCCTAAGTTCCACATCCTGTGACTTGGAGGAAATTGGAAAGCCAAGCCCTTGACACTGCAGAAGTGCACATTAGATCTTCCTTCCTGTATCTTGTTTGGGATCAGAGCAACAGAAACAGGACCTTCTTGCATTAGTGTTTCTGAAGAGGCACACAGTATCTTGCTAATAAAAATATGCCAGAAGTGAGAAAAAGGCTTTTGACACTGCCTACTATGTGAGGCAGGTTTACCCCACTTGATGCATTATAAAATGGTAAAATATAAATGCAAGGCTGCATAGATAGAGCACCATTTCCTTCCTACTGCTTTTTTTATGAAGAACCTGACTCTGTCTTCTGACACATGCATACAAGTCCTACTGCTTTCCACAGATGACAGCTGAGACCAGTTGGATCACAAACAGTATAGTCATTGTTTGATAAGACCACAAGTGCAATGTCAGAGTGACCTGTTTTGTCATGGATGGGTAATCAAAGAATGCTGAATTTAAAAGCACACTTATGTAAGAGCTTGCTAAATTTGAACCACTTTGCAAACAGTTCTACCATGCCTGAGTCAGCTCTGTCTTGGATTTTATTTTTCCCCCTCTCTTTTTCATGTGGTGCCTCTCCAGCTGTCAGCATTTCCACTCATGTTGCACGTGGCTGCAGGTTTTGCACTGAGTTTACAAATGACTTTTGAAGCCATATTTTTCAGAGCAGCTCAGGGAAAAATCTGTTATAAGAAGGGGAGAAAAGTTAATGCAGGATCTAATGCTGAATAAACTGATTAGTATTCTCAGCAGCATCCAGTTTAACTTCCTTCTGTCCTAAGACAACAGCAGAGAGCCAATACAACTTACAGATGTAAACTACTGTGGAAAATACACATACCTCTGTGCAGCCTCTCCATTTAATGTTTGCATATTTTTTATCTATGCAACACGGAGACAAAAAAAATCCAAAGAAACAAAAAAAATAACTGCAGGGGCAGATGACAGCCATGACTACAGCTACAGAAAGGAATTATTTATGTAACTATGGTCCCATTCCCTATTTCCTCTTCAAATACACAGACACCTGTCCCTTGGTGTGTTTGGATTTTGTTTTGGTTTGGTTCTGTGGCGTGGAGTTTTTTATTTCAGAAAGACAGGATATCAGTTTCTAAATGGTATATAGACAACACAAAGCTTTATACAAGCAAGACAGATGTATTAGCTCAAAGAGTATGAAGTATGTTTCTAACATAGTAATCAAATTACACTAAAACTGAAGACAGAAGTTACACTTTTTTCATGGAATCATTGGTCTAGAAAAAGATTTTATATCCCCAGTATTTTTCCAGAGTTTATCTTACTCCTTAATATGTGAATCAAAGGCTGTCATGGACATGAGGCGTTCCTCCAGGACACTGATTTTATATCTCATGTAGAAGGTAGAAAGTATTAAAACACAAACACTGTAAGAGAGAAAAATAAAGTATATTAGTTAAGGAAACTTTAGCAGTACCTGACAAATTTGTTGTTAAAAGCCATTTAAATTGTTACTTGCACATGTTCAGTAATAAAGGTATTGTTCTTAGAAACATTTCAGGAATACTGTGAATAGCATTCAGACAGTTATGAAAATCTCAGACCTGAGTATGTGTTTGCTGAGTGACATGCAAAAGGAACCTCTGCAAGTTCTTAAACACTTCTAACAGTTTCTGAATCAAAGACCCTTGGCTTTTAAAAGTAAATGGCCAGTTAATATAAGCCTGTCCCAGCAGGCTTATATAGATATATGTATATACATATATATGTATTCATGTATATACACGTCTGGAAAGTGTAAAGGTCACAATTCCTAATAATTTCCTTTTTTCAAGTAAAGTTTAGGTTATATTACTCATGCTTACATTATATCCATCATGCAAACATAAGAAAACCCTAGTTTTTGACAATCTTGTTATCGCTAACTTACAGAATTGCATAAAATACAAGTACATGGTTCAGAGATAAGAGCTTCTGGGACTTCACTTTGTGGAGGAACCTGAAGGCTTCAGAATGGCCTGCAATGGAAAGAACCAAGTCTTACTTTGAGCAGAGCAGACCACAGAATATAAACAGTGTTTTGAAGAATGCAACAGATAATGCAAAGAGAGGGAGAAAAAAGAAAGAGGTCTTCCATATTATGTGAACTGACATAACTATGCAAATTTATCTCAAGTTATTCCAGCTGAAGATCTGTCCTTGATTGCTTACCACTTCGAGGACTGTTTCGGGCTTTTCCATCAGGCCCACGTTTACTATGTGCATCTGAACGAACAGACTTGGCCTCAGGCTTGGAAACTTTCAAGTGAGTCTCTGTTTCAACAATGTGATAATCTGTCAAATGAAAGATTTTTAACAGAGGTGAAATATGAAGTCAAACGAAATCACTGATAGCTTATGTGGGTCAAGAAATAGAGGAAGAGGAGAATTTTAAAAGGTGTATTTCTGTACTTTTGGGTAAAAAACAGCAGTTGGTTTAGTATCCTTGAAACAGTTGATGTACTAATTCCACATCAAAACAAAATAAAAAGCACCTGGATTGAAAGAAGACGATGTATGTTACATTTATATTCCAGATCTTTTAAAGGATGGCAACCCATGAAAATGTTGAAAGATACTACTGAATTTCCAGGCAGAAGATTACAGTCACAAAAGTAATCTCTCAAAAGGCCTGAATTTGCTAGAGTAATGATTCCAAATTACTTTAATAGCAACATCAAATGGAATAATGCATTGTTACTTTAAAAAGGACATTACAACTCCCTTTCCTGACTGTCTTTAAAAATGCCAACGGTATCTTGAAAGAAATGGGACAGAAAAATCTAACCACACTCAGTTTTATGCTCTACATGCTTCCCCTGGACTTGCTCTAAGGATGCACAAGAAACAACCATGAGTGACAGATGTGCTACCTTTCACCCCTGCTTTCAATTCCTTTTCCTAGGGTGATTCTTTGCCTGGATATTGGTTTTCATGTGTGGAAAAAGGAAATGGAATGGTTTGAAGTAGTTACTAGCCATCAGGAAGTAAGATAGCAAGTTAAAACATTCTTCAGAAGCACTTCCATGGCATGTGATGACACAACAATTTAATGAACAGCACCACACAATTAAAGACAGATGAACAGTAAATATCTAATACCAATGAAACCAAATAACTCCAAATCATCCTGCTGAATAAAAGACACAGAGCAAAAAGGAGAGTTAATAAAAAAATAACATGACAGAAAATTGATATAAAAAATGACAGTATCTTTCAACAGTTTCTTATACAAATTACAGTCAAGATGGAAGCAAGAGTACTAACAGCATAACAACACATTAGTATCTTAATATATATTAATTGTACAAGAGAACACTCTAGGTTTTCATAATAACATTCAGCACGAGCTACACAAAACAAGTATTGCTGTACTGAAGTATGAGTAATGAAGTGAGTTTCAATCAGAATGGCTGCTGGTTAGGTGAAGAACTTGAGACAGCAGATCACAAAGAATGTGGTAAAGAAAGAACAACTTTGGGCAGTATCTTCAACTATCTTAACAGCTGCAAAGAATAATATGAGTGTTTAAAAAAACCCACAAAAAC
>WAAE01052819.1:0-10939 GCA_013400495.1 Nicator chloris | reverse complement strand
GAAAGATATCATGAAACCACAGTGCCTCAGAAACCACACCTCTTTGTATATATGACAGTGAAATGTGTCTATGTGTAGAGGCAGAAGGCCCAGGTCAGAACTTCTTTCAACAGAGGCAATAAATCAGTATTTCCTTTCTACTTGGGTTCCTGATTGTCCTACATATTTCCTATTTTCTTCTTCCTTTAAATTTAAAGTTTGCGTTCTTTAAATTTAAATTCTGCCTTTAATCTTAAATTCAGTGCACAAGAGTGATGGTAAAAGTTAATGTTTACATGTAATCAAAGAAATTTAAAAAGCATTTTGACAAATTGGCTTGAATTAGGGCTTTTCATAGAAAAGAGCTTGTAGTCAGTGATCAATACAAAGTTGGAAGTTGTGAGGAGAGAGTGAGACACCTTCCCAGCACAGCACAATTCTCTAAGTGAGCAAAAGCAAACATTTATCTGTGTTTCTTCTCCCCTGCACATGTCTTTTATATTGTGCAGTTCTGCTTAGAAAGTTTAAAAAAGTCATTATGACAATTTTCACAATGCTGTAATACCCCCAGGTGAAAACATAGTAGCTTAGAGAGGACAGCTGGACAATGTTGACATATGACAGAAAGATGCCTTTTAGACTTACCTTGACTGCAGCAATACCCTCATTATATCCCATTATATCAGTGATATATTCTGGGGTCAATTCCTATGCTATTTATTTATACTAGCAATTCTGTTTCCATGAAAATTCAACCAGTGAGTTCAGAAGGCAAATTTCAATAGAGCATACATAAACCATGCCTTGAGAAAAAGATATGTATATTGTGATAAGATTAAACCTATTGTAATGTTTTATGTGATTGGTCAGCCTAAGCAAAAGTAACAGGATTAAATGGAAGACAGCTTAAACAAAATTTATCTACTATTTTAATGTTTATTGTGACAAGCTACCCTAGAAATTGTTATTTCTTTTTTTTTGTTAGGTGGCTGCACAGTTTTGGTAAGCAGATGATTTTGGATAGGAAGCCTCTATCTCCATAATGGTAAGCATTTCCAGTAACTTTCTGCAAAACCATTGCTTGTCAAAATGCAATAACAGCTACAATTCAATAAAAATCTCATTCCTTTCAAGGAGTTAATGCTTCAAGGCTTGCTGTCTACCTGTTTTCATCTGTGTGTCCAGTTCTCCTTGTTATCATTGAAAAAACATGTATTTCTATATACAGAATGTTACTGGAATTAGCGTCAGGTCCCTGCTATGTGTGGTGTCTCAGCAGGAGTGGGAACTGGTTTTTCTTGTGCACTCTGGCCTTCCTCCAAGCTGTGCATGTACAAGGCAGCCAATAGATGGCTATGCATGGAGTACTTTAGAGTCAGATGATACATTTTGGACACAGTACTTCTGCCTCGTACCTGTATGCACACATAATATCTCAAATGGACAAAGGCTGAAGGAGAAGATCTTCAATTGCCTATTTGTAAAATTTCATTCCAATCCCCTCAACTTTGTACAGAAAATATTCTTTTGTACTAACTGTTCTTTATCATTATACCTTTTATTTTAAAAAAGAATGAGAAGGACAATGGTTCAAATAATCCAAAGTATTACGTTGAATTAAACTCTCTTTTTCTAGAGGTATTTGGGAAAGTGACATTGAAGTAGCATTTAGCTACTTTGAAATAAGAAATGGCTCAGCAAAAGAATTATTACAGTCTGTTTTCAGCCTAACTGAAGTTAATGCAACATGTCTCTCAAATCTCTACCTAAAAATGCCAGTCTATGTTTCTCAGTGTACTCAGTTATTGTGAAATGGAAAACATTTGTGTATTTATGTGTGGTAACTTCTGTAGCATCATAAGCTTCAGCTTCCAAGCATAGAAGAGGTAGTCCATAATCACCAGCTCTCACACTATGCATTGGACTGTCAGCTAAACTAGGAAGAGTAGGTAAATTTAGGTGGATGTTGCATCTCTTTAACTCCTCTGCACTATGCCTCTACTACAAAGTCAGTTATCTTGAAATAACAACTGGAGATTAGGAGATGAAAATTCTAATAACTAGAGACATTTTTATCTTTCTTTAGGTAAGGTCTTTAAACTCAGTAAGCAAAAGGGCAGTAGTACTGACTTCTAAGCTTCAAGACAGGCAAAGAAACTGTACACCTTGTCTGATTCAACAGACATGTAATTCTGTCCCTGTATTCCCCACAACAAAACAGAAAACAAATCTACTTACTACAACCACAAACTTCAGTTCTCTTGCTGCAGTAGTCTGTTGAAGCAGAATGAGAATAATGTGAAAAGCAAAACACAGGATCCTAGACAAGTTGGGAAGCCGTATCACACCCATCCTGACAGAAGAGGAAAAAAGATTTTGTAGCTCCAGCTGCTGCTCAGGCTGAACTGCGAGACGTCAGGCTGTACTTTCAGAAGGGGTGGAACGGCCGCCGGTGCGTTTCAAATCCAAGAGGAATGTTGTGTGACTACGCAACAAATTGCATTGCCCTTTGTTTTCAAATTACTGTTTACATTCTTTTTAATAAAATCATAATTCAGTTCCTTTTTTTCCTGTAGTACTTTTCTCTTTTGGAATGTGAGGATGAAGTTAAAATGCAAAGGAATTGCTAAGCATTCCTAATGTTTCAACCTACCTGCTCTTTTTCAACATCTCTGTGCTTCGAATTTTTCCAAACTATAGCATGGCCACAAGGATGAATGAAGGGCCAGGCAATACTGTTTCTCTTTGCTGCTCAGGTCTAGCAGCAAAGATCTACTTTTCAGCTTCCTTCCCCTCTCTTTTTTTCCCTCTTCCCCATTGTCACTGTGAAATAAGAATAATTATTTAAAACAACATTTCATGTGGGTTAAAATTGCCAGTCCCTCAGATAAAATACTAGAATAAATTTTGTGACAAGTATGCTCTTTAAGATCCTTGCTGGGCAGTTATTTGCTCTTCAATTTGTGTGTGTTAGTTTTCTTTTTCCTTGGAGTATTCCTATACTTCCCCTTTGGAACTGCTTATGTTGAGATCTTTCTTGGCCTCAAATCCTTAAGAAATTTCTTGTGAACAAGCCCTGGATCTCACATTGTTACTGACTAAAAGCACTCTTTCTGACAGTAGCTCAGTGGCTTTGAGGAGATTGCTCAGCTTGTCTCTGCTGACTTCCTCTCTATAAAATAAGAAGAACAATACCTGTAGACTTGATTTCATAAACACTTTTTCAGTAATGAAATAGTTTGCAGAGATCTATAAGCAGAGTTCTTTAAATGCTAAAACTTTAGGTCCTTTGTGTATTGTCATTCCATTCCTATCATACCCAAACCTGTCTCAGGGTCTTCTGCTGAGCTCTCTGCAGCAGTATTTTCTACAACAGGTGTTTTACCATTTACCAGAAATTCCATCTTTAGGGCTCTAAAGCCCACTAAGCCTCAGGTATTCTCTCCGCTGAGTTGTGTGAATGTCCTTATGTATCCACTTTGTCTGATGGATGGGACTGGATGGGAGGAGTACCACAGCTCCCAAAGTTTCCTGTCTGTCTTCTCAGTCCATTCCCAGTTTTCAGCAGTTTGACTTCTTTCTTCCTCCCCTGTTATGTCCCCACCCTCCTTTTTGATCTCTCCTGGTGTGATTTTTGCCTATGCAGAAGGTGTATCAGAGTAATCTATATTTCATAAATATATAATATGTTGTCTTTCTGAAAACAAACATAAGCTGATCATCTTCCTTCATTATTTAAGTATAGGTCATAAAATACATTTTCTTTAGAATATTTTAATGTATTCAAAACTCAGGAACGGATTTTTAAGTCCTCAAGTAAGACTTCTAAAAGTCCTACTTTTTTTAATGTATGTAATGGGTGGTTCCTAAGCTATTTGATCAAGGATCACTGTTGGCTCTTCCAATCTTTTCTTATCCTTCTTATGACCTTACCATGAAGTTCATAACTGACTAGTTTTTATAAGATTTGCTGGTTTATTGTGATTCATTGATGAGTGGCTATGACCACTGAAGTCTCACTGTTATGGAACCATTCTAATGACTTCACTTTAGGACCTAAAGTCAATTTTTGGGGGGCAGGGGTGGGGATTCTGGGTGACATCATTCAAGAATGTTTAAAAATATATGACAATGACATTTTATAGAAAATCTTCGTTAATGTCTCTTTAAAATGATTCTTCAACTCAAGACCAAGCATATGGTAAGTAGTAGTGATTTCTGTGGTTTCACTCTTCCCTTGGCGTGTCTACTTTGTTAGGGACAGTATTTTGTGCTCAAAAGAATAGGTACCACAACAACTTAAGTAAATGTCTACACACTCCAAAATGGAAAAACATCCCCATTTGTGGGAAAGCCACCTGGTCCAATTTCACACAGACTCTGCTGCTTCTGCCTGATCTCTCACCTTCAGCATCCACATCCATTTATGTGCCATACTGGTTAAGATAGGGTCATGTAGGAATCCTGTATGCAATCTGTAAGTATGTTGGTGGCATGTATTTAATTTGGAAATTTCCTTGCCTTTCTGGAATTATCTCCATTTCCACTGGGCATTTTGCAGATATAAACTGATCATATTCTGCAGCAACTAAATCCTGGCACTTTTCAGGAAAAGTTGCTTCAAAATAATAATAATAAAGTCCTTCCTAATCTATTTATGGTTGTTGAAGCGTTATAATGCAAGTGAACCTAAACAATTTAAATCATGTTTATGTTAATTTGGCTTATTGTCATAAGTTCTAATTATGACATTATGGCATTAAGTAGAGTTAAACACAATTATAAATTTTAAGTGCACGTACCTATGTCAAAGGCTTGCTGAAGCCTTGACTTGCTTTGAAGTGGCTGGTTGCAAAAGAACCTGTGCTTTAATGTACACAAGGGTTACCTGAGGTAACTGCTGCTGGTAGAGCACAACTACACCCTGAAAGGGTGGAAGTCACTGCACCAGGTAGGAAACTGCTGCCAGCACTCATGTACCAGGCTGCTCACATGGGAAGACAGCTCAGGTCCTGCTATTGACTGCGTGTGCAGATCAGCACTTGGTGTTGGATTTATCTCCAATCTTTTTTTTTGTTTCCCAAGCTTTTTTTTTTTTTTTTTTTATTGGAACTGAAAAAGGGAAAGAAAAGATTTGGTTTCAGTAAACAAAGTGACACGTTTTCCAGGCACCATTCTGAAACATGAGGAAAACAAGACTGTCTTGCAGTCCTGTGGGGCAGTGTCCCAACTGTGGGGAGTGGGAAGGGACAAGGGAGTTAATTTGTGACACAGAAAGAATTCACTTACTTGTACTGCTGACAGAATGTGAACCTATATCTTACACTACAGGAAAAAAATGCCCTAAGCCCAAAGTTACTAAGCTAAGGCAGGTGAGGGGAAGAAAGTGTCTACTCACTGTCTTCTTATAATTTCTTAGTTATCCCAAGTTTGTAATATGCACCTGGTTACAGGGGCACTCAGAGAATGTCTTCTTGATTTTATGAGGTTAAGATGTTTGCCTGAGACAAGGGAAACCTAATTTGCAGGTTTTTGCAAAAAACAAAGTGAACAGCAAATGAGAGACAGAAAGCACTATTCCTCTTCTCTTTCCCATCTGAAACTCTGCAGTTTGGTGGTGATTTTATTTTCTGGAAGAAATGGAGACAAATCCTTTAGCTAAAAGAGGGATTTGAACTTGTGTCTGCCACATCCTGGGTTAGTACTATGAACATTAAATAAAAAGAAGGAAAACCAACTTCTAGTACTACCATGAAACAAATTGAAATTAATTGATTGATTTGATCAGAGTTTGGATTGTTTTGCATTTTTTTCTTTCATTCATTTCTGATAGTCAGTCAGCTCAGTAAATAAGCCAAAGAGAAACCGAGGTGACGACATTAATGAAAATGATAGTTCAGGTTGTCCAGTGCCACCTTTCCCAGGCAGCACAAAATTACTGTTGATTTTCTGTTGTTCATTCCCCATTTTGCTGACACTGCTTCAGCACATGAAAGGAAACACTGTGATCACAAATTATATCTGGCTGTATTACAGCAGCTATGACTATTCAGGTTATTGAAGCAAGTCTTCTTTAAAATATGACTGGTGCGTCTTAAGCATTGTGTATCCAGGTGATTCTGCTTCTGCAACATATTTAAAAAATAAAGAATCTAAATTATTCCAAAGCCTGTATGGGGTTTTTACTCATTTTGACTCACTTCTTCTTTAAGAAGAACTGAAATGAACCTGTTTATGACTTCATGCCTGCAAAAGACTGTAAGACAGATTTTCCAAATTAAGTCAGCTGGTGAAGTTGTAGGAAAACATAATTTAGAGCAGTTTATTATTCATTCACTGACATCCTAATTTATATTCCTACAACAGATCTGAGCTTTCTGTTCCAGCCTCTATAAACACTGATGCTTATTTTCCCTCTGAGTTAGCGATGAATAAAGGAAATCTTTCTTTCTCTGTTTCTATGGTGATAGTCTTAAGAACAAAATCTTTACAAAGAATGTGTGTCAAGGGGTTTCTGTTCAATACGGATAGGGGAGTAAAATAATTTAGAAATGTCTTAATTTGTAAATTAAATTTGAAATTTATTTTTGCTCAGTAGAAATTAGATTATTCAAGGTGTATACACTGGGGCATGTAGCATGGAAGAAGGCATTGTCTGAACATGTGGTGGAAAAGGGGGACCTTACATTGTTGTACTGTAAGCAGTGACCTCACATAGGATGCAATTCCATGACTGAAGAGCTGAGGCCAGGGTCTATCCATGTTCTTGCAGTTTTGAAAGTTTTTGAGACGTGGATTTGGGTTAGGAAGGAGGGGAGAAACTGGGAACTGGAGAGCAAAGAGAATGATGAAGAATGTCTCAGGTCTCTATCACATTTTCTATATGAGCATTGTCCAATTCAGGAAACCAACAGAGAAGTTACCCTTACTTGTGATGGGAGAAGCATGAAACTTACCCTTTACAGGTCTTGGACTTTGACTTCTAAACATCTGGCAAACAAAACATTAAAAGCAACTCAAGCACCACAATTTGGCACAAGTTCAAAAAAAAGAAGAAACAGGAACAGGTTGAGAAGAGAAAGTGGCTAGAAATTGGTTTTCACAGCCAACGCTACAATCTGTTAGAAGTCTAGCACTGATAAAGATGGAGTCTTGGCTTTTCGTTTCTAATTGCTTCCGTCTAGCAGGTCTTTTTTAGGAAGGGAGGTGTGGTGATTAGCATGGTTTTGAGATTAATAACTTAAAGAGCTTGCACTAGCTTTTCTGTGAGGGCTGCCAGACCTGGGAAGACTTTCTTCTGGTGTCCATTATGGGACAGTAAGGTAACACAGAATAAACAAGCTTACTGTTCTTTGCATTAAGAAGCAGGTAGAACTGGTTGTCTCATGTTGTCAGAAAACATTTTTACCATTGTTTGGATGCTGTGGAAAAATGGATTGCATTTTTTGACTGGAAATCTAGCTACAGCTTTCCTGGTGAACTATATTTCCTATCGTGGCTTAAGAAGCACAGAAACTGGGACCTGCTGGGAAGAGAATAGTCATTTACAGTGAGAATTCTGAAGCTTAGATTCTTGTTGGAAGGAAAAGGGATTTTTATTATTTTGATTCATTTTTAGCTTGTGGAGTGGCAATTGTCCACTTATGCTGGAAGGAATATTCTTCTCATAGGTTTAGCATCCATTTTAAAAGCCTGATCTGAGGAAAGGAAGCCAGAATGGTGACATTTTCTGCATCTCAGCTGTTACTCTAGTTCTTTTTGAAACTACCTGTGGGCAATAAGACTGTTGAGAAAAGGTCCTATCCACTGTGAGAAAACAAAAAAATAAGAAATCCTAGTCGTTCAAGCAGACATGTCCACTGTTTTCAGAAGTTAGCTGCATCTGATTGCTCTGATCCAGCTTTTGTAGTAAGAACACAAGCATTTTTGCAATAGCAATATTAGAAAACGTAACTAGTGAAGGATTGCCCAACATGTTCTGCATGTTTTAATGAGCATACAGCTGTGAATTTTTTTTATTTTGTATTGCCATTTTGTTGTTCATGTCAAGAACAGCATCTACTTACAGATTTCCCAGGAGAACAGAGAACGGATCATATTAATGATCAGATCAGAATATACAATCAAGGTAACATAACAAAAGGATTTTGTTAAAAAAGTTGTTTGAAACCAAAAATTGTTTTTCTTCCAAAATTAACACTTGGCCTTGCTGTCTTTTTGGAAAGAATATCTGAAAGCCTTGTTGGGTCAACTAGTTGTTGCTAGGTCTTCATGGTAGCTAGCCTGGCTGTTTTTAGGCCCCTTTTAGGTCTAGATTCACAGTTCCAAGTTTTCCGTAAGTCTCATCTTCCTTCTATGTAGAGATGGGATATTTATGCATGTAAAAGGCAGAGAAAAGAAGAAGAAAGACATCTCTTAGGTGAGTAAGCAGACATTGTCCTAATTCTTGTGGCTTCTGAGATCTGTTTGTGTAAAATGATTTATTACTTCTTAAATAGAACAAAGTCTAAGGGCACTGGAATGACTCCTTCTTTTAGGGTCTCCATTTGAAGCATTACTTCTGTCACCAGTTCTGGAAGTTCTTGACACATTCTTCAAAAGAGGGCAACACTCCTTCAGAGGTGTTTTCCAATTTTGCTGTAAATCAAGGCTATAGCCCTTCAAAACACTCTAATTATAATTACATAGTTGAATTAGTTATGACAATGTCCCTTTGGAAAGACTAGGTCTTGCAAAAGTCCACTGGTTTCATAGTGCACTTGGGTTTTACCAGGTGATAAAGTAAAGCAAACATTCATGAAGAATAAGGCCCTGCTTTCTATATTTTTTGTTTGTAGTATTAAGGAATGTTTTCTTTTGATAGAGGTCAGGAAACTCAGTTGGTCATGCTGATGGAATTTAATGAGAAATGTTGGACCACAGTCATATCACCGTGTGGAAAGAGTTCTTTCAGAACAGGAACCACATTGAAGATAGTGGAGGGAACACCTAAAGGTAAGACAAAAAGAGAGATGCGTTCTTAGCATATGGCATTCTCCAAAAACATGGCAAACCTGTTAATAGTACCTCAACAAGTGAGCAGTTCAGACTAAGTGGAGAGGAGTTAACGCATTTGCTCCCGTTTTGACGGGATTAGGAAAAATCTGTTGAAATGTTGAGTCAATCCATGCTGAAATCTTCCTGAGCAGCAAAAAGAGCACAGGGAGAGATCAGAGTTTTGCCTCCTTCCCAAATATGTTGAGCTTTATTCATTTCCTATGTTTCACCCTATGGTCATTGAGATGTGGAGGAACGAGGAACATAACTCTGATTTAAACCATCCTCAAATTCCACTATTGTATTGTGTGACCCATATTAACAATACTTGCCTAACCCCGTTATTTCCTTGTAGTGGGGACATAAATCCTCTCCATAAAACTCCAATTAAGCTTTTTATAGAAACATCTTTATGTTTGCGAACTGGCATCTCCCTGTAGAATAGCTATTTATATAAAGTACACTTTTAAGCTCAGTCACACTTCTGGATTTTATTTTTTTAAAAAATCACATTTATGGGCTTCATAAAATGCTCTCATGCATGTATAATCAAATTAATAACATATGCATTAGCAAAGAAAATTGTTGACATGTTTTTTGAAAGATCTGGAAACAGCTGAAATCAGGGATTTTGCAGCTGTCTGTGTCAAGTGTAATTGTGACCTGTAAACTCTTTGCCTCACTCTTCTCCTTAATTTAGCTTCCTGGTGTTAAAAGTCAGCTGTTCCAGGCTGTCTGCATTCACTGAGAATTGGTAGAGCACAGTGATTTAGCACAGGGCAGTCTGTCAACGTGCTGCACTGTGCTGCCTGGGGATCAGTGTGCCTTGGCCTTTTCCCAAGTGCCAATCATGCACAGCAGAGAGTTTAGAACTGTCTGCAGGAAAAGTAAAATTAATATTTCCTAAATTAGTCCCAAAAATTAAGATATGGCCCCAACAGATCCATTCTGAACCAGGATAAAATAGCGGAAAATGTCAAATTTTGATATGACAATATGGAAAACACTTTAATTGGAGTATCAGGTCTGGATGTAACCTCTTTTGTGGTCCATATTGTTTTCAGCACTCAGGATTGCTAATGAAAGCAGTGATGCTGGATTTGGTGTAAAATGCCTGAACACCATCTAACTTCTACTTCAGCAAAATGTGAGGATTGAAACAAAGTACAGCCTGTGTGTTAATTTTAAAGGCTAAATATTTCTGTCTTTATTATTGTAAAATTTTGATATATGATAAATTTTTTTCCTTTATTTATCTGATCAGCTACACAGTTTGCTTTGTGAAGGAGGGGGATTAATTTCCACAAACCTTGGGTTATTAAGTACCACAATATAAACATGAAGCATTTATCATTATCTTCCATGACTGTAATAGTAGTGTGGCTGGAAAAAAAACCTCATCAGAAACAACCTCCCCCTTCCTCTGCCAAATTACCTTTTGCAATTAAATGTGGTAATTTCCTGAAATATTTCCTGAGAATTTGTGAGCAATGACTATAGTGAAGAAATTTGTTTGGTGAATCATTACTTGCTAATTTTGCATTTATTCTGGCCAGACTATCTCCACTCTGTTAATGGATTCAAGATATTTAACAGGAAATTATTTTCAACCAGATGAGTTGGCTGGTCTGCATTCTTATAACCTCCGCTGATTCAAATTCTTCTTGAGATCAGTGATTCAGAAAGCCATGTGGGATTTTTTAATGTTGGGTACAATATTTGAACATTAGAAAAGTGAGGTTTCTTAGCTTTTCATTTCCCTTAAGTAATATAGAGTTAGATAAAAGACAGATAATGTCATTTTCTGCCTTTCTGTTCCCTCATTCTGCAAAACTAAATATCATAAGTGATCAAAATGAAATTTGAACATCCTAATACAATGATACAGACAACCTTCGAGGGAATGAGTTAGTGTACCATTGTG
>WAAE01052613.1:0-12003 GCA_013400495.1 Nicator chloris | reverse complement strand
ATTTTATTCTTATGTTTTTAATACAATAGTGAAGGAAGGCACCTCCAAACAGTATTCAAATGTATGACTACCCTTTCAATTAAACAAAACAGTTCCAGGCTTTCAGTTTATGTGTGTTCATAGTTCAAGCTGAGTTCACTTCAGTTGGTTATATGAGGTAAATTGTGTACTGGAGGCAGCTGCAGGTTCTGGTTTCCCATCCATTAAGTACATCCACTATAAGCAAAAGAGTAAACTGCAAATCATAGAAAATAATCAGCAGGTGTTTCACCCAAAGTATGTGAGAGTTGATCTCTTCTGATCTAATATAAAGGAAAATAGTCTGGGAAGTGAGGAATTCCTCCTGTTCCCTCTCTCAGACTCCTGCAGACAGAGATTATATTGATTTATTAACTCTGTAGCTCTTTCGAAAATGGGCTATTTTGTGTTTGTCTGAAAGAAATGTTCTTTCTTACAAAAAGGAGTTCCTTATTTGTTTTGCTACATCTCACTGCATTTTGCTAGGACCAGGGAAGTACTGTGCTGTGAAATTGGTTTGCAAATTTAGTACCTCTGTGGCAATTGTCTGTATGAATTGTGTGATAGGTGATTTAGCACAATTACATATTATGCTTAAGTTTTCTCTTTTATAAACATGGTTCTGTTCGTGTATCAGAAAGAACTCTTTTCTTACTGGATTTTGGTGTATTTTTTCATGTCAAACCCTTGTTCATTGCTTGAATAAAACACTATTCTTCGGGATTACTGTCATAGCATCTGATAGCTGTAGCCTCCAGGAGGTAAGGAGATAAATCAGAGAGAGCTGATACACAAAAGACTAATGCTCAGATGTATTTTATGAGTGCTGCTACTCTAATCTGAAAAGTGAGATATTTCTGGCCTCCATCAACAAAGCTTATCCTTAGGGTGCTAGGCATTAACAACAACTACACTTTTGTTTTAAATGCAACTGATAGAAAGGGGCAAAGAAAGGGAGAAGCAGACTGCATTCTAATCCCAGCCAGTTTGACTTGGGGTAAAGAAATACTCAAGGAGTATATATCTGAACTGGATGTTAAGGAACAAGGTTCAGATATTGCAAAGAACTCTAGAATAATAAATTTCTCTCTCAGGGAGTAGTGAGGGCCAGCAGCTTCCTACAGGAGTGACCTCCGGGTGGTAACAGGCAGGTAACCAGGCCAGTCCCACAGGAGCTAAGTGGGGTGAGAAGGGTAGGCCTAGAGATGGTATCCTAGAGGATAGGCCTAGAGGGGGTTCAAGCACAAATCTGGGTCATCAGATGAGTTTGTAGTGTTAAGGGAGGTCCAAGGTTACAGCTGGGAGTACAGGTCAGTGAGTCATGGTCAGACTTCAGTCCAGTGGTGGTAAACAGAGTTGGCCATGCAACCCTGTGCCCATCAGGCAGGTCCATAGTGATGGGAGAGATCCAGGGTCAAACTGCAAAGTTGGCCCATGGGTCTAGGTCTTGATCGATGTGAATTTGCTGTTTCTACAGGAGTCATGGGAAAACAAGGAGGCAAGAATTAAGTTGGTCTGATTTGCTTCTAAGGTGTAGTTTGGCCAGAAGAATATAGATTATGCCAGTTGCTCCAAAGAGATGCTCCAAAATGACTTAGTGTCTTCTTCATTGGACTGATGCTACCTAAGTATTCATGCCTTTCAGATACCTGCAAAATTGTTGATGTGTAAGATATCAGTGTCAGAGAGTATATTTTGGATTGAAATTGTCTGCTACAAACAGTGAAGTTACTTCCTTTCTTCTACATATTTACCTGTCTTCCAGTTTCTCAGTTAGAAAGAATTTAATAGCAAAGGTGAAATCAGCAGCAGGATGGATTGGGAATCATGTCAGCATGGAAGGCTGAAAAGTTGATTTAGAATGACAGAAAGGATGTATTCCCTACTGAAGGAATGAGAAACTCTAAGTTCCTGTGATTTCTCTTGATAACTCATGAGATGATACATAGTTCATCTGAAAGAAATATTTGCTTGGGATTACGACACCTGAATTAAGACATAAGTAGGTATCTGAAGTATCTGAAGTTCCTGTGATAGCCACTGCAGACATGGGACAAGACTCAATTGCCTAAACATAGATGCCTAATGCCATTGGAAACACAAAGGATATATGAGACATCTTTTTGGGGTAGCGATATTCTATACCTTGTAAAATGCACAAGAGACCTGCCCTTCTGGAGTGGCATTCTCCTAGCAGTTACACAAACAAGGCAGTTGAGATCACCAGCCAGTAGGTGTGAACCTTAGGATGACCTGACTTATTTTTTATGTCCATCAGCCATATTGGAGCTTCTTCAGCTGAAATGGCACTTTAGGCATCTGTTATGCCTTCATGAATGTGCACAGGGGAACCATTTAGAAGCTCAGTTGCCAAACAGATGTGTCCAGTGCCATATCAGATGCCTGCCAGTGTAATGACATCTTGATAGATTTGAAATGACACCTGCAGTAAATGGACAAAGTGGAACCCTGCCCTTTCTGAGCAGCACTTGGAGGCCAGAACTCTGAAGTCATCCAGAACGACTCCAGGTAGATCTATTTAGACAGAAGCAATGAGGTGCGATTTCTTAACCTTCATCTGAATATCGTGACTGCTGCAGCTTTGGAAGACCTATTAGAAAAGATTTCCAAAAGGTATAGTGATATATAGATGTTTTGCTTTTTAAAATTGGTAGCTGTGTCCATGGGTAGTGTAGTTGAGTGTGACTTGAATGTTCTTGTTTTGTATAAGAATAGTATTCTTAATATGGCAACTTTTTTTTCAGTCTTTTGGGCATTCCTTATTAATGTCATTTGTTACCTTTTGATTTGCCAGCTCATCAGAATACTTGACAGAATTCTTTTTTTCTAAATCTTAATTTCTATTTTCTAAATAAAAGTAATAGTTTTTTTTCTTTATTTAATAGTTAATATTATTTGAACTTTATCACCTTTGCCTTTACCATTAAAGTCCTATTTGTCAACAGGATTAGATCAAACAACTGGCCACTCCAGCAGCATAAGCATAATTCTTATAGTTCAGTTAAATTCCTTTTGTTTAAAATGGTATTTCTTATGTTTTCATATGAATGACTTTTACTGTAAACAACCCTGCAACAATAAGAAGTAGTATACAAGCAGATTATATTGGAATTTAATAATTAATGTAAATGACAGTAGAAATGTTAGGGCTCTTACTTTACCATAGCAATTCCTACAGTGAATTCTCTCTCAGTTCAGACAATCTCCTGATATATATAAATCACTACTCTTTCATGAGCTCAAACAAGCCTTCTGACCTCAACAATTATTTGGTTTATTCCAGATAAGTTAACTCTGCTCTTAACTAATTTTATTTTTAGTGATTTACTTGCGTTTTAAATTTTACCCTCTCATGGACAATGTCCATTGATTGAATTATTTTTTGAAGTAGGAAGTCCCAGTATTTCTACTCATTAAGTGCCAGGCTGCTGTTTTATCTATGACATCCTAGTTTATAGCCCAGGATCAGTTTTGCCATTTCATTTTTTTACTTAGTCAAACAGCATCAGAAACAATATGGAGAGTCCTAAGTGTTATCTTATGTATTACTTTTATTGAAATGCATCTGGTATGTCAGTGGAATTTTGTACTCTACTGTAACTGCTTTGTTTGGGGTATGTTTGTGTTAACATTCAGGTCATGCATATGAAATTATATCATAAGAAAACTTCATTTGATGAAAGATTCTCGGGGTTGAGGGTTTTTGCTCGTCATGGTCCATTCATGGCTACTGTTCTCCCAGTGATCATGTCAGCAGCATTCGGCAGAAGTTCTAGAATGAATACTCAGTTTTTGTTTACTGAGGGATATTCCTCAGGTGCATCCCACTCTTTTTGAATCTTCTCCATTTTTTCTCTAGTTAAGCTGAGAATTAATATGTTTAATATGGGCCTTCTAGTACTGTGAACTATATGAACAAGGATTTTAATTTCTTCCTGTTTATTTCCTCTGTATCTTGTAAAGTTTAGAGACATCTATGTGTTCAGAAGATTGACCAGTTTTCTTTGTGCTGCTTCCAGCAATCATATTATTTATCTTAGAGTCTTCTCCCAGTTTTTGGGCATTTTTCCATGTCACTGCAGATATACATTATGGAGCTTGATGCCACCTCCCTGCTGATTCTTGTTGAAAACTGCTTTCCTGAGTAATCCTTCTTTGTACAAGATGGATCTATCTTTGTTCAGTTGTCCTCTGTGCCAGAACACCACCTTGTGGAAAAGGAAAGCAGAACTTTATCTTGTTCGGTTAGAAGGATTGAAAAGACCTGAACCTCCAGATCCTTCTCTCTTACTTTTGTGTTTTTCAATTACCTTTCAGAAGCTCTGGGTAATATTTGCTATTGCTGTTTCTGCCCTTAGGAATGAGCTTCATGGAATAAAAATCAGAAGGCTGAAAGAATCTCAGCACCTTTAGTAGAAGTAGTGAAGTAGTGACAGAGCTTAAAAAGTGTGTTTATTTAATTTGTTTACATTTATTGCTACCTGAGAGAGATTATACTGCTTTAATTAAAAGTTATAGGGTCTTCTATAATGAACCTAAATTTGCAGCTATTTATAGTTGAGAGAAAATGTTTCCATACAGAAATCTGGCATTCAGTGTCTCAAGCTAAATGGTTTGGTTTTCCTTTTTCTAGTTCTTTTAAAAATACTCTGGCTGCATTCTGTTTTGAGGGAGGCAGATTTTTTTTGTGGTTTTATATGCTTTTTGTGCTGCCTTGGCAAGGCTTGATACATGGAAAAAAAATTTTCCAGGCTCTTAGTCTTTTATGTCAGCTATTTCCTTTTTGATATTTAAAACATGATACTTTGGTGGTCATTACTTTTTAACAGAGACCCTGTATTATTCAATAAGCAGTTGCCCCTAAGTATTTGCCATTACTACTTCTCATATATTGTTACATAAAAATAGCTCATATAGTTCATTTAGTAAATATTTTCTGAAACAAAATTGTATACCTGACATCTTTAGTGGTACTAAAATTGATGTTTGTGTATTTCTGCAAAGTTCACCATTTCTCATTCATTTAAAATATAGAAACTGGTTTTCATTTTTCTATTTATTTCTGTTTTCTAATTATTACCTGTAGGGCATTTAATGCCATATTTAAAGGTGTTGAAATTCTCTAACTTGGTCTTGTTGGTTCAGAAAATCATTCCTTTTATCCAGGGGTGTAGTGTACCATTGAAATGCTCCAGTTAGAGTTTGGGGAAGAGTCCTTCAGTTCATGAAGCCCAAGTCCTGGCTGAGGTGTGTTGCCATCCAGGTAGTAAACAGAGAAGTGTTTAAACTCTGCCTAAGTTCTTACAGGCTTCAGTGTGTTGTGTGCATTTGAAGCTGGACTAGTGAGTGCAGATGGCATTGAGCCTGGCACAGAATGTGACTCGTGGCTCAGGCGATTTCTTCAGATGTTATTTAAATAATGTCCAGATATTCTGCAAGTGTGGCACTGTGATCAGAAAACTTCCTAGAAAGTGGGGTCTCCTTCTTCTTCCCAACAGCTTTGTCAAGTACATATTTCTTTCTGTCTTGGAAGAATGTCCCAACAGCTAGTTACCAAGTATTCATTCACAGGACAGGTGAGATTCCTTTACTCCATGGATTCAACTTGGGCCACAGCTTAGAAAAATGCTAGAGTCACTTTAGCAGAAGATGGTACACATACTCTTATAGTCTCCAATTTGTTCCTAAGTTTTATCCAGCAGCAATGGAGTGTAAAATGTATAAATAGTATACACGAACCTGAACCTAAGTATTCTGCCTGTCTTTGACTTACTTGTTATCTGAGCTTCAGCAATGCAGCACAAGAGAAATTATTAGTTATGCTGGGGAGAAGGATGATCAAAACAGAATCTGTGAGATGAATATGGAACTGGCTGAGGAGGAAATAGGAGATAATGTTGAACGCAGATTAATTAGACTGGAAAGACGTTGCTGATGGAGTTCCTCCATATTTTTTTAAAACATCTTTCTTCTATAGCACTAATCTATTTTTTTTGAGTTAATATATGTATATACTAAAATAAGGTAATGACGTTAGTCCAAAAGTTTTCACAAGGAAGTATCAAGGTGGTAATATCTGCTGATAACGGAAAGATAGGAGACATTTTCAATACAACATTGGATGCCACACAGGAGGAACTGAGTGACATTCAAGATAGGAGCAATCAATGTACCATAAATAAAATTAGATGAAATACAATGCAAAGCAAGACTCTTCTGGACTCATGGCCAAGAACTTTGCTCTAAGCTGTTAGTTCATCAGCTTGAAGGGTGGACAGATTTGTCTATAGTGCTGTCTTGAGTTTCCAGTATGTGGGAGGCATTCCCTATGTGGTTCTCAGTGTGCTCACTCCATGAACAGTGAATTCAAGTTGAGACTGACTAGTGAACGGGAAGGTTATAGAAAAAATCAGGGGCTGAGAGGCCTGGACTATGGTTCAAAGAGATTGTATATCTAATATCACACACAGACAGAAAATAAAAACCAATACTTGAATGCCTTTCTGCAATATCCCCTCCAAACTTTTGATCTTGGTGAACTCCAAGGGCTGCAGACATCACCTGATGTGGCTGTGTGAACTGTTCTGAACAGATAAGTACAGCTCTTGATATCCACAAAATTTTGCCACAGTAGGCACTAAATACGATCTACAAGATTTGGCCTAGAAAATGAACACTTCTACTCCCAAAGTCTTATGGATATTTTTCATGCTCTAAATTATGCTTTGGTTCACATAATCCATTTTAACTCTCTTTTTATTTTCCAGTCACAGCTTCACTTATAGCACAGCTGTGGCATTTGTCTTGCAACAAGAAGGATCTGATAATCATGAAATAACCCAGATTTATGCCTGTAGTGCTGAAGCAGTGCCATATTTGTGAAAGTAACTTAAGAGGAACAATATGCAACAGATGTGAAGGTTTTACCTTCACATTTAAGTAGGTTTATACTGTCAGTGAGTGTGGGCTTAGCAGGGCCTGACAGAGTTTCAACTTACCAGATGTTCCATGTGATCAAATAGATGCTATACAGCTGTTTCCCATTCTTTTTACCAGGCTGAGATAAATATACAGTAAATGGTCTGAAATATATTTATTGTATTTTGGCAAGTCCTGCAGAGAACTACCCACAGGCACCAAGAATGCGGGGAGAAACCAAGGGTGCTCATAGGCATGCTCATTTTCCATTACAGAGGAGAAATTAGCAGCCGCTTGGTTTAAACAACCCTGATGATACTAGTCAGGGAGGAATAAAATGTGGGGTTTTCCTTTCGTTGTGGATGTTGTGAGATTAGTGGCTGTATTTACAGAGTGTCTGGTCTGGGGGAGCTGTTACTCCCACGGGTGGGAGCTGTCCCCCTGTGCTGACAGTGTCACCCTTCCAGTGGTGTTAAACTCCTGGGAGAAGTGGTGGGTTCAGTGGAGCAGCTGTCCTGCAGGTAGCTTGTGCTAATCCCAGCTCAGGCTTTCAACGTTGGAATGGAGAACTGGATTGGCTTCTGTCCTCAGTGCAATACAGAAGACAGGGTATTTCTAGAGCTCCTGGCAAGGCTGCCTGTGTCTCTCCTGTCCACTTCTGAGCATGGACAGCGTGCCCCAAATTAGCTAAGGGGTGTGTTTTTAAGGGCACACAGCTTTTGGGGTTCAGTCCAGCCAACTGCTCTGAACTGTTTCAGGACATACAGGCCCAGTTTACATTAACTGCCACACATGTCAGCTTGATTCAATCACAGAGCAGCTAAATAATAAAAAAGGAAGTTTCATTTCCCTTCACCTGCTCTCCTGTTCTCATTTCTCCTTCCTCCCCCTCCAGTTCCCCATGTTCTCCTTAGCCCTTTGACCTTACTGCTGCCCTCCTTCCCTCCTGTCCCTGTCAACCTCCTGCCTTTCCATAGCTGCTCTTACTCTGAAAAATTCTTCTTCCTATCTACTGGAAATAGGAATTCCCATTGGAATGGATATGTGGAATATCCATCTCCTTTAAATCCTTTTTTAAAACCTTCATCTTCAGTCGGAGAAATAACTTTTATTTTTCATTAATAATCTCTTTAACATTTCTTGACTGCCATGTTATTTTCAGATTTATAGCCAAGTCTTGCAAACGTTTACAGAGAAGCACCTGTTAAGTTAAATTGAGAACATTCAGTTATAATTTGGAGGACTGGATTGTTCATTGGAAAGATTTTTGAAGTGGAACTATTTCTCACTGTAAAACTCAGTGTTCATTTATGGTTCTGTATACATTTTTAATAAACTTTTGTGACCACAAAGAAGCAGTGGAACATTCACTAACTTCTGTTTTTAACTTTTATTCCCTAGGTCAAGGTGTGGAACATGTTCTCACAGAATTTTAAATACGCTGAGGAAACTTAATGTTGACAATATGACTTTATACCCAGAATCATATGAAGGGACAAGTACAAGCTGTATGTCTTGATCTTGGTGACCGTAATTGTTTTATTTTTCAGTATTGATTTTTGTTTCAGGAACCTCAAGCATCTGGACTGCCTGAGTACATCAAGATTGTAGAAGTTGGGCCAAGGGATGGATTACAAAATGAAAAGGTAACTTTTTTTATTTTTGAGTATGCTTTGACGTGGATGTTAGTGTTATTTTCATTGTGTAGAACATGTACATCCTGCTAATTAAGTTTCTTTCATTTTGTACTATTAAATATTCTTTTTTCATATTGATAATTTTCCTTTGTATTAGAAGGAAAGTGTATTCCTATTTACCCAGCTTTTAGATCATAAAATTTCTTTCTATACTTGGCTAACTAGCCTTTCTGTTACTCAACATTTCCTTTTACTGGGATTTGTCTTGTCACTCAATAACATTCTGTCCTGACATAATTGATAAGCACTGAAACACTGGCTATCTTTGTAACTTGTGTTTCTGCTTCAAGTGTTCATGTAGAAGGAATAGTAAAATAGCTTTTATCATGCTTCCTGCTAAAGAGACGTCGGAGAAAAAGATTACTCTTTTGATAGCATTATTTGCCTGAAGGGTGGTAGGGAAGCATGGAAGAAGTTTGAAAGAGGTTATAGGGTACATGTATACAGCTGTGGAGCTTTTTTCCTCCCATTTTTCGCTGGTCACACTGTTAATATCTCCTTTGTCAGTTCTTGCTAGTTTGGTGTTTGGTTAATAACAAATTATGAGACCAGATCTATAACCAGTTACACAGAAGTGCTTCCTTTTGTGATGGACAGAAAATGGAGTAAGATCAGGTATACTGCTCAGTACCTTCCTTATACTTCCTGCTGTCAGGGGACAGTAGAGTTATGGTAAAATGTCTAGGTGTAATTCATTATTTAAAAAAAAAAATTGATTATATACAGGGAACATTTCACTTACAGAAGTTTCTTGTGTATGAAATATTTTGCTAAAGTGTGTCTCCATGTCTGTAGGTGATAGTCCCAACTGATATAAAAATTGAGTTAATCAACCAGCTTTCCAAAACAGGCCTGCCTGCAATAGAAGTGACCAGTTTTGTTTCATCCAAATGGGTGCCTCAGGTATGTAAAATCAGCTCCATTCAGAACTATTTCAATTCAAATGCCATTCTATTTATTTATGTAACATTCAGTTGTAAATAAAGATTTGGGATGGTGACACATCATTAATGTAATTTAATGTTGTTCCTACTTCTTTTCTGCTCTTCTAAAACTAGTAGTCATTGATGTAAAAAAGAAAATTAGTATACGTTATTTTCTGTTTCTCTAAATGAAATGTAATTTTCCACATTTGGAAATGTGTTTGGAAGATCTAAATTTGGGACTTCTGTACATGTAATAGTAGTTAGTCACATTACTTATTTTGGAGTTCTAACACTCTATCAGCAACGACACTTAAATTTTGATGAATCATAATAACTTTCTTATTATTTTTCCAGAATTAATTTTTACATTAGGTAGAATTCAGCAGAAACCTAGCCTTTCTGGAATTGGCAGCAAAACTGCATTGGCATCAGAGTGCCACGTTTCCATTTGAGATTTAACACTGCAAATTCAGACTTAGTCCTGAAGTTTACTATTTAGTGCCTGTTTGTGCAAATTAATTATTTCCTGCAAATAAGGAAATAAGTCAATACTTGTATATAAAATTTAAATTATTTTTCATGAAATTGCACACTTGTTTGCACAGAATACTTTGAATTGAATACTTTATATTTGACAAGGAGCATACAAGTTATTTACAAATTAAAACAAGAAGTTAATTAATTTGAGAAAATACTTTGGTTTTAAGAATGTCTGTCACGTGTTGGACGTCTGACAAAATGTAGGTAAAGTTTGTCCATTTTAAACTGGGAATACATCCTGGGCCTGGATTGTATTCTAGGCTTTTCTCTGAGAAAAACATAGTACAGCCATGCTTATTCATGAGTTAGCAAAGCAAATTGTACAGCACTCTGGTGACTTCTTTGCTTTATTTCAGTGTTCTCAGGGTCACCAGGGAAGAGTCTAGAAGAAGGATAATAGGAAAGGTGAAGAGAAGAGTGACAATGCAGAATTTCTGTGGCGTCAATGCAGGGGCAATCATATCGTGTCTGCTAAAAGGGAATAGGTTAAGTTTTTCTAACTGCCATCACACTGTGTTAGTTACTGCAACAGAGAATACTGTAGTTTTTAAATGTTAGAAGAAAAAGTCTAAAGCAAAGGTGTATTTCTTCCTTTCTTGTTTAATTGTTTCTTCTTCCTGTGAGCCATTAGAAGTACCAAATTAAGCACAAGTTCGTCAGTTCGGAAGAAAATGAACAATCCCTTCTTATCTCAAATTCATGTCTGAATACTTTGTTTTAATGGCTTAATTAGTGTTTAATTTTTTTTTTTATTTAAAAGATAAGATTCTGTTGCTTTGTCAGAGAGTGCAGTCTTGTCTTTGTCCTTTCTTCGCTCTTTCTTTTTTTCATAGGTCATAGGAATAGAATTTACAGATGTGTTTAGATCACTCATTCACTTATTCTGGTTTTAGAATTTAAGTTTTTTATGGTTTCCCATCCAGTGTTGTTTTTGGCAATGATTTTTTTTACTGAAAAATCTAAAAGAAAAAGTTCCACGGTAGCAAGGTGCCATATAAAACAGGATCCCACACCTACAACATAAACAGCCAAAAATTATAAATATCTACTATTAGGAAGCTTATATTTAAAGAAATTGGGAAAAGAAACATTTTATTACAATTTAAAATCTTATAACGTGCAATATGTGCAAAGATGGGATTTTACTTACAGGAAAAATAGCAATGGAACAGATTTAATACATACAATATTGTTTGGATCTGGCAGGTTTATATTGGTTGAAAAAGTGTCATTTTGGTTTTCCAGTATATTTTAAGTTTTGGAGAGTGAATTTAGTTCCAGCATTTGCTATTCAATTTATCATTTGATTTCAGACATTCTTTTTTGACCTGAGAAATGTAGCTACTACTTACATTAAATTGAGGAATGAAAAATTGTTCTTAAAAAACTAAGGTGTTAGCAGAGGTTTTTTGTGAGGTTATCAGACCAATTTAGTTCACATAGAAGCAAATACAAAAAGTTTTGTGCTATCAGTTATTTCCTGATGAGAAATGAGTTGTGTCTGGCTATAAAACACCTTTTGTGCCATATATACACTTCATTCTAGATACATGTTGGTCTTGTATTTGAAGTGGAATACATGGATTTTTCTGATATTTTTAATCCATTCATTTTCATAGAAGGAAGCTGATGACAGGAAGATTCCAGGTTACAAGCAGTATTCTTAGTTAATAATGTGGTATAATTTAATACTGTGTATTTAGAATTGTGGTATTGCATAGCTATCAAAAAGGTATCTGCTCAAAGTAAGGAGTAATAAAAGCTCTGTAGTTGATATATCTTTTCTCGAGTGTGGAAAGAAACAGAAATCCAACTTAATAGTGTTTGCTTGAGAGATTTGCTTTTATGAGAGCTCACTTAAAAAGCATTTAAAATGCACTATT
>WAAE01052512.1:0-22548 GCA_013400495.1 Nicator chloris | reverse complement strand
TTTTTTTTTTTTCTTTTTAGAATCTGCATTTGTTTTTTCTTGCAGGAGACTACAATGTAAATACTGCAGCATACATTTAATTCTGAAACTGTGGATTATTTCTAAAATTATGGTAATTGCTGGCATATTTTCCAGTTCTTCAAAGTTCTCTGTAAACGCACTGCTGGCTGTGTATTTCCCTTCTTGTATTCATGGCTTTATTCTTTATAGTCCTGCTGAGGTCCCAGAGCAAGCAAAAAGCAACTGCTGGAGAAGTGCATAAAGCACCACAGCTCAGTGCCAGCTGCTGCTCCCACGGATGGTCAGGCTCCTGGAGACACAACTGGAAACACTGGGGAATGTCTCACAGGATAGTGAGAACCCAAACGCTTGTTTCAAAGCAAGGTGCAAGAAGCTTTGTCATTGTCTGGGATGACTTAGTTACATGTCAGTTTTTTATTCACTCCCCACCACTCCTGGCTTTTACTATATACTGCTTAAATAAATCTTTCTCAATTCAGCTATCCCTTCCAGAACTGCTAAGAATTACCTAGTGTTACGTTTTAGTCTCAATTTCTTTTGAGTAAGCTGTATATGTTTTTGACTTCATTTTTCTGGACAGAAGAATTCTTTCATGTTTTGTTGAATATCTTCATTTCTAACCTGGAACATTTTTTGCATGGGGTTATCTAATGTTAGTGTTCTCTTATGGTTTCCATTTGACATGAATGTGTTCTGTTGCTGAAGAATTCAGAATGCTTGACAATTTGTAAGCCATAAAAGCTGTCATTGTTTGTGAGGAATGGCTATGGTCTGTGACTTTTTAAGTGAACATGATGTGTTTGTTGTTTTCCATTTGTAATTAAACTGATTGAGTTGCATTGATGGTGCACAGTATATAAGTTTAAATTTATCAAGCCTGAATAATTTCTCTTGTGGAAGTGCAGCATCTCAAATATTAGTATTTCATTTTAAGACAGGCCAAGTTTGACTTTATGATGCATTGTATAGGAAATCATGTGAAATCAGGATAAAGGTTATTCTTTAGCAGTGATATCCTGGGGTAAGTATTCTGTTTGTACAAGTTGTTCTCTCTCCACTAAGTGTCTTACTGCGGAAGCAGATGGCATTTAAAATCTTGATTTGATGGAAAAAGCATTAACAAGAAAATGTTTGAAAGTGAAAGGTAGACAAATGCATCTTTATAAGTAGCATTCATATTTCTACTTATATGGATGCCTAAAGAGTAGTAGTTCTAGTTCTTGGAAGCCTGTATCTGCAGTATATAGAAGTGGAGAATATTTACTTCCTAAAATAGCTCCAAGTTCCACCTCTGCACTCCAGGTTCTTCTGTACCGTTTTGTGTTAGCTGTGGGTGGAACAGATCAGAAAAGGAAGCAGTGGATTCCCATCTTCAAATTAAAAGTGGAAAGACTTTGAGCTTAATGTAGAGTAGCTGGGTGAAATGTCATGTATTACCAAGAAAAACAGAGAGTGTGGCAGGAGTCCTTTGGTTATTGCACCTTATGGGTACATCAGGTAAAGTGGTCTGGCTGTTCTCATTCACTGTATAAATTGTCTATTTGACACACTCTTTCCATGAAATGCTTAGAAATCTTTTGCAAATTAGACAAATCCACAGTGTATTACAGTCTTGTGTCTTTTTCTGTTATGGTCACCATTTACAGCTATTGTTTAAAAGACTTCTGAAACAACATAAATGCTGTTGAAAATTAGGCACAGTTGAGAGTAACTGCTTAAGATGTGCTTCATGGTTCAGATGACTGCAATTTGAGATTTGTTGGCATGCATGAATGATTCAGCTGCCCTGAGGTGTCTAAGGATTGATGTGGTATTCAAATAACTGGAGTAACCTTCAAATCATGAAGGTTAACACTGCATTTACTTATGGTTTCCATTTTTTGACACTTAGTTGCTGAGTGATAGAGCATAGGCAGTTCTGGTTTACTGTACTGGGAAATCCTTAAAAAGCGCAATTGAGCACTGTGTTGCCTGGGTGCCCTTGTGATTAACCTGGTAGTTCTGTATCTATAAAATAAAAATAATTTAATTGAACACATTTCAGATGCAAAGATCAGCCTAAAACATTATTGATCACTGACTGCTGAACTTACTAAGTCCCAGTTATTTCTATTAGGTGTTACTATTACTCCGTTGTATGAAAAAAAAATCTTAATCAGTCTACGTTGTTTTTGTTTCCTTCCCATAAAGTATTTTGACAGATAGCAGTTCAATTAAAAACATACAAATTACTTTGAAGACATGTGAGATAAACATTCTTCAGTCATAAATATTGTAGATGCCAGCTTTCAAGAGCAGGAACTATTAATCTGCATTTACTTAGGTCAGTACAAATCTGGAATAACTCCATTGGAATTGCAAGTTCAATAAAGAATAAATTTATGGCTGCTTTACACGTGGTGATTTCTCTGTAGAAATTTTTGCTGTTAAAATTCTTGTTGATTTTCATTCCCCTGTGTGCCAGCAGTTCTCATTCATACCCCTTCAAGGCATTTTGAAATGCCAGTAGCAGTTCTAACAGCTCAGACCTCTCAGAATATCTCTTACCATGAGCAGATGCTTATGAGGACTGGGGAAATGAGGTTTCTTTTGCATTTGTGCATTTTCTCTTTTGCCTGCCTAAAATACACACCACATATATCACAGGATAAAAGTCCCCTTTCCCTGAAAGAAGTATTAGAGTTTCTTAGGCTTTGTATAATATTTAATGCAAAGCCTCACTATTATTAATCAATTCTTACCTGACTGTTCTTCAACTGGTAAACAAATCTTGACATTTTGCTTGTTAGGTTCACCTGGCTGATGATGGGAAAGAGCACCAAAATGTATAAGTTACTGTCATTTCTCCCCCATCCTTGTTCTGTATTATTAAAGGAGAGAAAAATGTAAAGAAAAAAATGCTGTGATTGAGATTAATTTTGTGATTCCTTGATCTCAAAACTCCTAAAGGCATTATATTCCAGGATTAAACATAATGCAAGACATTGTGGTCATTTGTACTACAAAAGACACAATTGATTTTGGATTGCTGCTACTTTTTTCTTTATCCTTGCTGAAAGACAGATTTCCTCTGTGTAACATCAATCCAAGGAACTTGACAGATGATGTCAAGATTATGTTTTATTGTCTCTGTGGCCCTTTATGTTATATATTTTTGATGTATGAAACCGTGATGCAATTGTATGGATGTGTGACCCTTGTGAATTTTAAATTGTTTTCCTGGAAATCGACTTGCACAAATTTGGTCATGTGTTCTGGAGTTTTTACAAAACAACAGTTTATTTTTTTTAAAGTTTTCTTTAATGGCAAGCTTACAAAGATGCTTAGAAATACGTAATAACTGATAGTGATGTTTGGGTTTGGGGAGTTTTTTTCTTTCCCCCACATCTGTGTAGTCCAGTAAAAATAATGTTTTTCTAAGATCACTAGTTTTATTAAGATTTAAAACCCCCCAGAGACACTTGCTACGTGTAAGTGAGGGGTGAAGTGTGTGAGATACATTACCTGGAGGGAAAGGCTCCCTTCCTGTGCTCATGCATCATCCCAGGGTGAGCCATGGCATCACCTCCCACAGACGTGGCTCTGCTCCACGTGGCTGTTGGTGCCATAGTAGCACTGGGCTCAGGGATCTTCTTGGGAGAGCAATGAACTTACTGTGTGCTACCTGAAGAGCAAAAGGGTGGAAGTAAAAGAAGAAAATAGGAAAATACCCACTACAGAAAGAGGAGAAGCAGAATAACCCTTGTTTTTATTTCCATGCACCATTTTCACAGGTACTAGTTTGATTATAGGTCTAATTCTTCTTCTCTGTCACTATCAATACTTACACAGCTCAGCCTCTGTTATTCCAATCAGACTGATAGAGAGGAGCTGACAAAATTTGAATGAAGGCTTTTTTGTTTTGTAGTACACTGGTGTGATTTTGGAATGTCTTTGTCTTAAAAAATGACAGCCTTTTTACACAATACTGCTCCTGCTGCCTTTTGCTGTTGATGATACCCAAACTAAGAACTGCCTGATGTGGGAGTTGAAAGACACATAACTGAGCAATCCCAACCACGATGGTGAGCTTTGCTGGTGTCTAAATGATAGTAAAAAAATCAGTGTAACTACCCTGGAAAATCAATCAATAAGTAAATAAATAAATAGGAATTATATATTCTTATCTCTATGTGGAATTTTTATGCATCATATGGAAATAAGGAAAGTTCTGCTTCATCTTCATATGGATTTCCTCTCCAATTTACATCACTAGTGGTATCCAAAAGAGAAAGAAAAAAGGAGGAACAGAGTATAGCATTTTGTTTGGCAATCCTGACATCTCTTTCATAGATGTAGTTTTATCTTTGGGACAGTATTTCAGTTTCCACTTCATCAGTGGTATATGATTGTTGATATTTTCCACACAAAATAACAGTTTAACAGTGGATTTTAGAGCAGAGTGGTCTGAATTCCTAGGGCAAGCCGTGTCCATTCAGACACCAGCCTTTTCTGAGAAGTCCTCAAGAGCTGCTGGGACACAAGGGAGGACAGGTTCTCCCATGGTTCTAGAGCACAAGAGTTGAAAAGGAAAGAGCTTCTCCACTGGTGTAGAAAGGGACAGAGAGAAAATGGAGTTGCAAGCAGGAAAGGATTTATTTGGTCCAATGTGTTTAAAATAAAATCATTCTTTCTTTTAGGGTTAGGACAGCCTTTTTGTATAGTAAGAATGCCACATACCTATTTTGAAGTGGTAACACAGATTTTTGGAGAGCAGACATCTGGATCAGGTGATACATGCTGTGGACTTTGTGATGTTTTAATTTCACATTCCTGTAACTCGATGGGATAGATAAGCAGGGTAATTGACCTCTGGTGGAAAAAGATGTTTTCACTTGTGTTGGACTTCAATTTTAGGTTTTGCAATTTCGAAGTAATTCTGTAAAATGCTTCCCATGAGTGCCATTGGTCAGTGGAATTAAAAAAGTTGAATAGCATAGCCCATATCATTGGGGAAATAAAAACTGGAAGTGTACTAGAAAAAATAAATTAACAAATTGCTGTGTAATGCTGTTTAGTTTGTGTTGAAGCAGATTGCTTGCTGTTGGAAGGTTAATATTGACTGTGCTTGTATGCTTTGTTTTTTGGCAGGTAACCCTGGACTGGCAGGTTATTACAGGACCTTTATACAGGCCCTTTATTGTGGACTGAACCAGCAGTATCCTGTCTGGGTTGTGAGCCATGCTGGACACTGTAAACCTCCGAGTGGGATGGAAATGATAGAAGGTACAGTACTGTAATTTGTGCATACAGTTGTTTGTATCCTTCTGATTTCAATGGCAGAACTTGTGCCTAGTGAAGACAGATTGACATGAGTTTTAAGTGTCTCCATTGTATTTCCACAGAACAATTTTCACAGCTGTATGAGAAGTTAGTGAAGTATTTAGGTAAATTAAATTTGCCAGACAAATATGTGTAATTAAGAGAATAAGACAGTTTATTGTTGGCAGTCGTTAGAGACATGTTACAGTGAAGAAGTTCTAGAATGTGTTTGTGTTGAGAAAAGTAGATTAGAAAAGTACATTTTTAAATTAAATGTCCAATTCAGAGATTGAGTACATTAGGAGAGATTTAATTATCTCTGAATTTAAAAATAGCTGTACTAAATCAGTGAATTTCCTGGAAGCAAGTACATCTTTCTGAGATGGGGGTATGGGATGTTTGCAGGGGAGAGGTTGCTTGTGTATCTGTAAGGAGCCTGTTGACATGCATATCTCCAGCAAGAGATGGTGCTCCAAGCATTCTTAGATGGGGGGGAACCAGCAGTGAATCCTGTCCTGAAAGCTGACTAATGTTGGAAGTCCTCTGGACTTGGTCAAGCTGCAGTGTTGTAGCAGTAAATCAGCGTTTTTGATATTTTCTTCCTATATCCCAGTGTGCAATCACCGCACTTTGGAGACCACTGGTTTAGAGTGTGCAAGCATTTAAATTGTGCAGTTGACTTATGAATGATGCTGCCTGTAAAGGGGTCTAAAATATAGCAAGCTACATAGGAATAATATGCCTGATTACATTTAGTTCAAGTATATTTTGAACGTCTCAAAGACTAGAGCAAGTTTTCCAACAGCAGCCATCAATCACAGACTACTGCCTAATTAACTGGAGGGATATCACTTAGCAATTTGGAAACTGAACAAAGCTACACCCTTCATTTCTACTTCTGTATGATAGCCTTCTATTCAGAGAACTCTTGCAATCTCTGCTCCACAGAAACATACACCATTAATTGAACATTTCTCTGCTGTAATTCTGCTCCCAGCAATGAATCCATTGTGCAAAACTATTTGAAACTTAATTTTACTCATTGAATACAATACAAAAGTTATACCTCAATTTCAGTGTACTTCTCCTCACCTTTTAAAAAGACATTTGTTTTGAACACTGCTTGGAATGTAAACCAGGCCAACATCAATCCTTAGGTGTAGGCAAAATTACAAAAAGGAGAGCAGTTTTCTAGTTCTCTCTTATTTTGTTTAAAATTAGCATAAGACATATGCATAGACAGCAGGTGTACATACATAGCCATGTTTTAAAGTGGTTTAATTCTGTGGGCAGCTGCTATGGCTTGATGAGAAATAAGAAATAGGACATCTCAGACAGAGAGAAGTATAGAACCATGGAATCATTACATTTGAAAAAGACCACCAAGATCAAGTCCAAAGCAACCAGTTACCACCATACCCACTAAACCATATCATGTGCCACATCTGCTTGGTTTTTGAACATTTCCAAGGATGGCGACTCCACCATTTCCCTGGGCAGCCTGTTCCAACGCTTAACCACTCTCAGTGACAAAATTTTGCCTAGTGTCCAACCTGAACCTTTCTTGGCACAACTTGAGGTCATTTTCCCTTGTTGTGTCTCTTGTTAGCTGGAAGAGACCAGCCCCTGCCTGGCTACACCCTCTTTTCAGGTAGTTGTAGAGAGCAGTAAGGTCCTCCCTGAACTTTTTTTTTCCAAGCTGAACACCCCCAGCTCTCTAAGCTGCTCCTCATCAGATTTGTGCTCCTGACCCTTCCCCAGCCCATTGCCTTACTCTGGACACACTCCAGTGCCTCAATGTCCTTCAAGAAGATTGAAGGCTTGCTTTTGTTTGGTCTTAGGGCTGCCAGTAAACTGGTTGTGGTAGCAAAGTAATGCTGAGAGTAAAGAAAAATGAAATCGGAATTAAATTATTAATTTATTCATCCTAATAGTCTATGTTTGCCAAGTGCTACAGAAATACGGAATCCTGTGATTCATATCTTAATCAACTAAAGAGACACAAATGATGTATTAAAATATCATATACCTAATAAGCAGCTGGTTAGCATTCATGACCTAATGATACAATATTTGGTCAAATGATAAATTATATTCAAGATAAATCTCTAGAACTTTATAAACCTTACAGATGAATATTGAGTTAAACACAGTCAAATCAGCAAGGCATGGTTTTCCTTCTGAATGACAGGAAATTTTGGGTGGCATTCTTAAAAGTCAATTTAGAAAATAAATTTCTAGTTTGATCTTCTATGTTCTATGGACTGTAGAAGATAATAGTGTGTCCTTAAAACCTGGTAAACTAGCCTTAGTTTATGGTTCTTGGTGTAAAAGGATAGATAATGATTGATTTCTAGTCCATAAAAAGAGTGTTTCCACTGCTTTCTCTTTACACAGGGGGAGTAGGGCCTTCAGACCATTTTAAAACTCAATTACATCCTAAGAAACAGTATGGGAAAAGCAGAGAAGTGGTGAAGGAATAATAAATAATCTGTGAAAACATTGATTATGTGAACCCGAAATGTTAATGTACCATCAGTGTGAAGTTTTGAACTGAAATGAAGTTGTGCATAAAAAAAAATAAATTCTAGCATTACAGGAAAATTTGGAAGTTGTGTGTAGCTTAAATTTATTTGATATATTGCTTCTTGGCTGTTGTTACAATTCATCTGAATGTTACAAACTCATCTGAATGGAGTTTGCTTTTGCAGCCCTCTGGCTTCTAATGAAACTGCAGAATTGGCTATGAGTGAGAGTCTGCCTCTAGCTCAAGTGATATAAATCCAGCAAAAATAACTGAAATTGTTAGGGCAAAATTGAATTTATACTTCAGCAAATTAATAATCTTGTTAATTGTTGGGTAGTTGTCCACCAAATGATATATAGAAGTGTGGGCGTGATTAGCGGATATGAGCCATAAGTTTTTACCATCATGATATGCTGTGCTGGCAGGAAAGAGCCTAAAATAGTAGCCTGAGCAAGACAAAGAGTGCGACGTTCTAGAATAAGAGGGTTACAAGTTATTTAGGACAGTGATTCCCAAACTGTGATCTGGCTGATCAGATGCAGTTGGCACTCTCGCTGCTTTCCACTTGCTAAGTGGAATGAATAGTAACTAAGAATTCTTTTCCACTAACACTTCGTGTAAGCATTTGCTACAGTGCCCTTGGAGATCTTGCGCCACCTTGAATGTGTGGTGCTGGCAAGGAGTGGGATTGTGGTCTGCACCGCTGCAAACAGGAGAGGAGGAGGTCATGGAAGTTGGGTGTTTCAAGAAGTGGGTTCCTAAAAATAGGAATTTGTCCTTGTTGTGTATTGCAGAATTATAGAATGACCTGGGTTGGAAGGAAGCTTAAATATCCTTTCATTCCAACCCCCCTGCCGTGGACACAGACACCTTCCACCAGACCAGGTTGCTCACAGCTCCATCCAGCCTGGCCTTAAACATTTCCAGGGACAGAAGTTACACAGACACAGGGACTCTGTATGCATTTGGTAGTTTTTGCTGGCTTGTGACTCATTTATTTTAAGTAGAATAGATGTTTTTAGCAATTGCTGATGATGGAAAATACCTACATTGCTGAATCAGGTAAATCAGAGATACTGGCAGTCTCTTTAGTCAGTACAAAAACACCTCAGAATTAATCTGTGTCGTACTCAGAAGTTTTTTGACCAGCAAGTCCTTATCTGTGCTTCAGCCCTGTATGATTGCTTATAACAGCAGACATGTGGCCACACTGAGGTATGCAGTGATAGCTGTGTTTAAATAGCATTTGTGTCTTGCATATTTATATATACATAGGAAGAAAAGCAGTAGGAAGGCAGCTAGGCTAGCATCTTGCATGCATACTTTAAGCTTATGCATATACACATTTAATTCATGTTACACACATTCAATTCACATTCATTTCTATTTCAACAACATTTTCTGCTTCCTAGGTGTATAAATTAAAATATCTGAGAGTCATTGAAAGATAAATTATCTTTAATATAAGTTCCTTTGAGGTTTAATTTTCTATGTTACAGACCCAGAGAACTCTGTAGTCATGTTTATAGCCCAGAGCACATTAAAATTCTGCTTAACTTTAATGCAGATTTATATGACACATCTCCCAGTCTAGTGGTATCACACTGTAGATACAATAAACCCCCCCCAGTTTTGAGCATGCCATCCTGCATGGTTTATGAATTATGCTGGTTTCACAACTGTTTCATACCAAGTGTAGTTTTTTTTCATGTATAGAGAGGGGAAGGTTGCTGTTTGCAGAGCTGGCCTTGGCACTGATTAATCACATGGAGCTCCTTGCATGGTGTTTGTCAGCAGTGAGGGATCCCAGGTCAGGGTGTGCACAGAGGGACTGGTTGTTTTCACAGGATGGGACAGGAACTGTCAGCTCACTGCAGCCCCTTGTGATCCAGCAACTGCTGTTGCCCAGAAACCTTATTCCTTCCTTGTCTTGGAAAAGGCAACCTAAGGAAGGAAGCGTGTGTGCATGTGTAAAAGTTATTATGAGCCATTTAAATGTTGAGGTTTTTGTCTTAGCTTGGTAAGATCTGAATTTTACTGTATGGCTTTAATGCTAAGTGTCTATTTTAAGGAAACAAATGGTCATTTCATGTTATGAACCCACTGGAATGCTTGTAATCTAGATGTGTGAAAAGTAAGCAGCCCTAGGGATGCTGCACTACTCCATTTACTTCTTTCCTTTAAACCACATTTAGTTAATTATTCATGGAAGTCCAATAATCATGCCCATAATTATGCAAATACATCCTTAGAGTGAAATCTTGGCATTCTGGCATTGACTTTATCAGTCCTGCTTAATTTTAAGCATGTGTTTAAAAGTCTTGTTCCATTCAAAATCAAAACTAAGAAAAATAAAATTTTGCCATATATGAAGTATTTCTAAGTTGCTCTGTTGTTTTCTTTTCTGGCCATTCAAAATGTTAACAATTTTAAGTGTTTATATTATCATACCTTAGCAGCCATGTATTTATTTGTAAAGATCACTTAAACACTATTAAGCTCATTTTGGTACCACTTAATGAATCTCTATATCCCATTGCGTTTGATGGAGTAGTGACTAATTTTTGCTGACATTACAAGGAATTGGACTTTGTCTTTACATTTCTTATGACTATATGAAAAATAGGTTCTCTGCATTCTCTGTTTCTTTCAAGGTTTTCCACTAATTCTGTTGACATAATATCTATTGGAATATTATGAAAACAATACCCATGTGGAGAGCTTTTTAATCCATTCTAGTACTTTATTCAACTAACTCAGTGGTTAAAAGAACCAGAATTTTTCATCCATACCTACAAATAAGAGTAATATAATTCTGTTTTTAAAGATTTTTTTAAAACTGATACAATCTTCTGGATCTTTATCCAGAAAACAAGATGTAAAAAAAAAAGGCAGGAATTAATCCATTAGAGAGCACAATGTCTTTACTGCATTCCAGGAAACTTTGGATGTAGGTTTTGAAATTTTATGGGTTATTTTCTGCATTTGTTTCCCATGACGTAGGTATGTTCTCCAACTGATACTACCATTTCTGTTTAGATGCAGGTGGCTTTTAGTGGTGGGGAAAAAGTGTTCAAGAATGTCCACCCGGGGAAGAGGTAACAGTTACATCTTCTGATGTCTGCTTGAAGGCAGGTCACAGTTCCCTGGGATAAGCAGTGCTATGATGTTTCAGAGTAGCTTGTTTAAATGTTTACCATACTGTTAACAGGAAAATAAAAATCTAACCTAATGTAATAAACACAGTATTGACGCGATCAGGTTATTTTCCCCAGGGAGAATACTTAGGAATCTTTTAACACAACTCAGTTTGAAAGATATTCTTGCATCTGCTAACAGAATGACAATGAAATAACTGCACAGCAGGGAATAATTGTCATGTCTGAAGGTGTAAGAGGTCTGGATTTGTTTTTACAGTTGAGTCAAAAAGTTTATTCACTACACAGGTTGGCTACAGGAAGGAAAGCTGATCAATAGTTTCATTTAGCAGTTCTAATTTATAATAGTGACCTTTGATTTAATTTTGATACCCTCAAAACTTGTAACAAATGGTGCAGATCTGTATGGGATCAGTCCAGTGTTTAATGACATTTTTATTTTAATTGATAGTGATCTGTAGCTGTAAGAGTGAGAAACCATCAGTAATGCATAACATCATTCCAGATTCTGAAAATAATCAGGTTTGGAACATGGACCCTTTCTGGTTTTGTTTCATTTTTTACAAATTTCCCTTCCTTTGAGGAGCAATGTAGACATTTCAGGGAAATACAGGAAACTATAAGGCGAAGTATGCAGAAGAAGTTCTTAAATAATCTTAATAATTCTTAAATAATCAGTAATGAATTACTGTTACCTCTAGTGTATCTTAAATCTGTAAGATCTGAGTAAAAGCAGAGTGCTTGGAGAAATGATAAAGAAAAAAATGATGTGATACTGTGGATTCAGGTTGAATGAGGGAGTCTCATTGCTGTTTTCTGGATGAAGTTTTTTCTGCTTTTGATACCACATGGCACTACTGTCTTTCTTTAAGATAGCCATATTCTTACCTTTCTAAAGGCTGAATTTGAGGTTTTGTCAATTAATACATATATTAAAATAATCTCATTTACTACAGTAATTGAATTAATGGTGTGATCAGGTGACTATTTAGTTGCCAAATAATTCCCCATTGGGTTAAACATTGTAGCAGATAATTAAAATTCTTGGGGATTTTCATTGTAGTGTCACTTTTTTCAAAACAGAACCATGGTTTCAAGCATATTACTGCTGTGTTTGCTGTCAGAGACTCCACTGACTTCTGTGCTATGGTTTACATGATTTGGGGGATTTTTCAGTTAATCACAAAGAGGGCAATATCAGTGTTCCTGAATACACGTCAGTATGAAGTATTGAAGATACTGAGGTATTGATCATATTTGGAGCTGTTTATGTCTAGAGTGCAGGTAAAACTGATTTGATTTTTTTTATATAGAAACTATACTGTAAAGCCTCAGGCAGTTTCAAAATGTGTATATTGAGCTGTTGCTTCAATGTCTGCTAATGTAAATGAGTGAGGAAACCAAACTTTTTACAACTATGACTCTAGAACTACTTGTGGTAAACTGATTCTCTTTCCATGTAGGACCTCTCACATGTGCAAAATGAAGACCAAAAATCCCTTATTCTTCTCCTGCCATGGGCAGAGATACCTTCCATAAGATAAGGCTGCTCAAAGCCCAAACCAGCCTGTCCTTGAGGAATGGGACATCCACAACTCCTTGGGGCAACCTGTTCCAGTGTCTCACCACCCTCACAGTAAAGAGTTTCTTCCTTATACCTAAACCTGTCCTCTTCCAGTTTTAAGCCATTTTCCTTTGCCTTATCACTCCATGCCCTTGTAAAAGTCCCTCTCCAGCTTGCTTATAGCCCCTTTAAGTACTCAATTTTGTACTGGTGGCACTTCAGTCTGTATTTCACTTAGCAGGTAAAACTCCAAGTAGAATAAAGCCATCACAGTACTACCTTGGGCAGGTTGCCAGAGTTGTGTGCTGGGCAGTTTGGGTTGGTGGCTAAGAAAGAAACCTTCAGCATTTTCTTCAGGAAGGTTAAAAAGGAAACTACAGATAGCAGTTGGTAACAGAGAATTAATTTTTAAACTTTGTAACAGAACACTGGAGAAGTGAAGATATAAATCAGAATTTAAAGTAGACATTTCACAAAAATGTGTTTCCTCCCCAAAGATACAAAATTTGCACTGCACAGCACTGCAAATGGTTATTTTAAGCATCAGTGACTGATAAAGAAACCTGCTACATTTATACAAAGTACAAGGTGAAATTCTATTTGCTCTCCTCAGTTTTACCACTGATTTTCATAAATTCAGACTTTTGCATGCGCTGTTTTGTCCATTTCTGTTTTGCCAGTGGGGATCAGTGCTGGGAGTCACTGAGCTGTAGTTGGTTCCCTTTGCTGTCAGGTCACACTCCTTGTGTGAAGAGGAGCCCAGGCAGTGATTACAAGGCTTTTCAAGGCAGGTAGCACTGGGGGTGTTGACTGAGTCCTGAGGTAGCACTGTATTGCAGAATATTTTGCAGACATGCAGTGCTACAGCCCTTAGCACTGCTAGCAGGGGGTTGTGTTCTCTGCTGGCATAAAATGACATAGCTCTTTGCAGTCAGTGCCGTTCCACCAATTTACATCAGGGACTATAAGATAATAATTTTGAAGGCTTCTTATAATCCATCAGTTTTGAGGGATAAAGATGAAAGATGGAAAAATGTTATGCTTGCCTGAGGGGATCGTTTACTCCTTAAAAAGGATGCTGTTGTTACATAATTTAGATCTGGCTATTAAATTTAACATTTCTACGGACAAATTAACATAGAAACCTACACTTCTCTTTATACCTCTCTTGAAACAATGTCATCCAAGATGAATATACACAAGGGCAAAGAAAAAGGATTACGTTTACTGAATGCTATCCTAATGCCCATTATAGGAGCTGGTGAAACAGAAGTGCATTACAGTTACTTTGGCATTAGTTTGAAGAGTCATACTTAATTGAACATGTCAGTCTTGGTTGATATCACAGGAGTGAATAAAATTTTGGGATGGATTTTCAAGAAAAATTGGGACTGGCCTAGCAAATTAACAATTACAGCTTGCATTCAGTAGAAGCATCGACCACTTCAGAAAATGTCACCCATCAATCTGTTGAATCACTGTGAAGTACAGATTCTGTATTGTAATTTGGGCTGCTGTATAACTGCCCCAGTCAACTCCCTGCTTTTTCCCTTTTCCTTCTCTTAACATCATGGTGTGCACCTTCTCATTTTCTCTTACTTTGAAAATAATTATTTTTATTTCCTGTCTGTGAAATAACATGGGTTGTCTTCCTTGGCCAGCTGTCTTACTTTGCTCCAAACTCCGGCTGGCTCTCCCTTGTTTGCTCTCAGTCCTTCTTTCTCTATTTGTATCTGTTTAAACTTCCCAAAGTTTTGAAGTGCTGTTTTCAATAGGTGTGACTGTTGGACTTGCCTACTGTGGTGCAGCACCTCATTTGTCATAACCAATGGAATCAATGCCTGTGAAGTAATATTCATCTATTTTTGTTCCCTTCAATACTCACATAATTTCTGCTGCCCTTTCCTTACCATCTATGCTGCATCTACCTGTTCTTGGTGATGTGCAGAACATCATTATTCTGGTTTTCTTCCATTATTAATCTGTATAAAAACAAGTTTTGTTGAAGTGTGCAGTTTTGTTTGTGTGGACAAGTGGGGGGACATTGACACAGCCTTGCATTTGGCTTCAGTGTGTCCAGAAACAAGAAACATAGCATGGACAGTCGCTTTCCCATGGACTTAGACCTCTTTGCGTTTTGCTCCTTGAGGTCATTTTATGTTGGAAGTTCAGATCTGCTCCTATACAGTGATGGGTCTCTTGCCTGTACCCTGCAAAGTGTGGGGTTTTTTTTGTTTTGTTTTACTGTTTGTTTTCTCTCTTTATAATATGATGCTAAGAATTCTTAGAGATTGCACTTCCTGCAGTTATCCAGCTTACTGACTGCAAAATGCAGTCATTCAAATAAAGAAAAGAAAACTTTACCGTATACATTATGTAAAACACCCATGTAACCTTTGCTTTATGCCCATTAAAGTGCTTGGAATTGAGACGCTTATTGGGGTAGAACTGCATAATAAAACACTTTTTGATGGTGTTTGCCTTGCCAAAATTGGAGACAACCAACAAAATTGTGCTTCAAAGTTTGTACTGTTGTTTCATAATTACTTGATAATAGTTACTCTGAACAGAGGGAAGCAAGACTGGGAATGTAAAATAAAATAAGTTTCTAAGAGATAATTTTAAAAGTTCATAGTGCTCCTGTATGCTTTTAATAAAAATCTGGGGTTTAGTACTTGTCATGTTTATTAGTTCATTCTGTTAGACTACACTCGTACTAATTTAATTATAATACAACTTCCTTTGAAAAACATATTAGGTGTTAAACAAGTGTCCCAGCAATAGGTGTGTAGAAAGCAAAGGAAATCAGTAGTTCAATTTGTAAAATAAGGCCTTGTTATTTTTCTAGTAAAGAAAATAATACATATGACCACTTCAGTATCTTGAGTGAATGGTAATTTATTTGTGGAGGATACCTTTACAAAAAGTAATTGCTCCAATAAACACTAATGAGTGGTGTGTTTATCTTAAAAGTTGCATGAACAGTTCCTGAGGGTGCTAGGGCCAGACTAAGGTCTAAGGGTTAATCTAAAAGACAATGCTTTAAGACCTGGTTCTTGGTGTCTGAAGGAGTTCTTCATTATTTAGTTAACATTCTTTGAGGGTTTCCATCCTATTTCTTTGGCATTTTATTGCTTGCTGATACAAAGTATCCATGGTTCACTCATCAAATGAAAGATTGAGTGAAACATTCAGGCTTTGAGCAATATATCTTTAAGGGGATGCCCCTACTAGATCCACAAACCTTAAGTCTCAATTTTTAAGCTTACAGTTCTATTTAAACACTTTCAAATGGCATGGTTCAGTTTTGAGGAATTATTGTCTTTTGCTATGAGAAAAAAAAAAAGCAATCAAAATATTTATTTAATTTCCATATTATGCACACCATTTTAACAGCTAATCTAAGTAATTCAGTTGTAATTTCTGACTGTCAGTACATGAAGGAAAAGATAAAACCTTTCCAGGTGGTGCTTCATCTAAACAAAAGTTACTCAGTCAAAACTACTGCTCCTCCCACCAGTGTCTGTGTATGTGTTTGTGGTAGAAAAAGGAGGTGGTATGTAAAGTCTAAAACACTTGGCCCTATATATTGGTTTTACTTAGGGTATTTAGTGGTGATGCCGAGGAATTTATATGTCCCTGAGCTACCCCACTAGTTCAGTCTCTGGACTCTTACTTGTCCTTACCCTGCAAAAGGTCCAGTTCTGAAAATTCTTGACCATATGAGTTTATGGAAGTGATTGATTGAAGTTTGTCTTTATATAGCCTCCTACCACTTTTTAGAGTCAGTGGTTCATGGAAGAGGAAGATATAGTGCAGGTAGACCAGTGGTTTATACCTCCCTTTCCTTCATTATAAGTAATTGCAGGTCACCTTTCCTCATGGTTCCTCACTTGTTCATGAGTAATTTGGAGGCCTTGTTTATGAGCAGATCTTGGGACATACTTCAGAGTCACTCCATGACAAGTGGGCAAGTGTTCATATGTACTGAGCTCAAATACTCAGTCACCTGTTGTGACCAGGGCAGTTCAGAGTTTGGACATGTAAAATTGTGAAATTTGGGAAGCAGAAAGGCGTGTAGAAATTTGAAGGTCCTGTTAGAAGGTCAGACATTCAATATCTTTTTGCATCTTCTAGTAAAAAGAAGTCTGTGATTCAGCAGACTTTTTAATGAAGGCTAGCTTTTATGAATTGGCAGCCTAATAGCTGCTCATATAACTGCTGTGCTTTTTTCCTGCATAAGGATTTCCCTTGCATACACAGCAGAAAAACAAACAAACACAATTCTCTGTTATTTCCCTGAAAACCAAAGTCCTCTTTCCTAGCAAGATTAACTTGTCAGCTAATCTTAGAGCAAGCACTCTTTTTTAATCTATCATTGTTCTCTGCCTATAGTTTTAGCAGAGGTTAGAAGAAGAGATTCATTAAAGTGATGGTGCATTTGTTTTTCAAAAAGCGCATCAGAAAATTAATGCTTTACCAAAAAAATAAAGAAATACAGTATTTCTTTTAATACATCAGTTAAATAATGTCTTAAAATCATGTCTTGGCCCAGATGGACTGTTTGTAGCATAAGGTATAAGACGTAAAATTTCTACTATCTGAAAACTGCTTAGATGAGCTCCCCTTCAGCCATGGCATGTATTCCACACCTGAGGTGAAGTCACTCTGGTCCATTCTTTGATGTAGAGCCATTGGAGTGCTGACTGACAGTGTGTTTGTGCAAGTGTGTTTGCTTATACAAAGAACCCGTTTAAGCTTCTCCACCCAAGAAATTCATGTTGATTTTGGATAATCCCTGGGCAATTTTATTCTGTAAAATAAATAAATAAATCTTTCAGACTTGTGATGCAGCCCAGCTCTCGCACATTTTGGACTATTAGAAGTGTAGCATTTGTGTTGAGGAAACATGAAGTGACACGAGGCGTGGGCAATTTAATACTTGTCCAGATGTCAGATAGGATGCTTATTTCAGTACAGAGTTATGTGACACTGGAGCTTCACCTGAGGAGTGTGGGGTTGGTCCATGATGAGAGTTTTGCATGGGGATTACCAGACCCCACACTACATGCTCATTCCCCAGTGTGGCTTCTCTAGGAATAGTGCCAAGGCAATTGGGTTTGGCAGTAAACCACTATTTCAGAAAAAAAGGAAAAGTTGTGCTAAAACAGCTGAAACAATTCTCTGGGGTCAGCCCTGGTTGTCAGGACTCACTCGCAGCCTCAAGAGGTTCTCGGTGTGTGCAACACAGGCCAGTAGCCAAGGGAATCAGAGCATCCTTGCTCTGAGTGTGTGAGCAGGGCTGCACGGAGGCTGATTTGGCCCACAGTAGAACTAGTGTCCATGATCATCATCAATCACAACTGACCTGTCCAATTAAAAATCAATTCTGCAGGCTCAACTCTCCCTGGCTCCCTTAAGGAAACACTGGTGCACAGGCTTCACTTGAGTGTTCTCAAGTCTGGTCAAATGCAAGGAAGAAAAAGCCATCGTTTTCACTTTATTCTCAATCCCCAGCCATGTCCTTCCTCAGGGTTCTTGCTCTGGCAACACAGCTGGTTCTGAACAGGCACATTTCTGCGAAGTCAGTAGCTTTGGGTGTGTTGGCCAGAATGTCTACACTGCTATTTATTAGGTAAATAAACATTAAATTAGGTATGTAGTGTCTTAACTGCATTTGTCTAACATAGTTATCTAAACTTGGAAAATATTGAGATGGGCCTAGACTGTCTCTGCTGTGCCATGTACTGATTTCATGGCAGCAGTCTTCAGCAGCTCGTTTAGCAGAACCTGAATTCACGTACAGAAAAGCCATTAACCTCATGAGGCTGAATAATACAAAGAAAAATTTGTTTCCTGGTTGGTTTCTGGGGTCTTGTGAACCATGAAAAGTTCTCTAGAAGATTTATCCACCTGCTTTGCCTCCTTTCCCCTTGCTGTAACTGGAAAATGAGCTGAAAACACTTATTTTCAAGAATTGAAATGTAAAACATTAAAAAATGTGCTGATAAACTACCAAGATGGCAGTGCCTGAGTAAAACAGTGCGGAAATGATAGCAAAAGTTTACAACGGATAATTAACTCACTCAACCCAACACTATATGTTACCAACACATATATATTACGTGTTGTAATACATATATACTCAATATAACTTACTCGTTCACTTGTTGCTGTATCCAGTGGGCCCTCATATTTCTACTGTGTTGGTGGCTTTTCTCTTACATCCCAAGTCTAATTACAGGTGTCTGTAACACAAAATGTTTTATTCCTGCATGAGGCTGAGCTGCTGTGTAATTTAACATAGGAAAGGCAGCTTTTGCTAAAAATGGAAACTACATTTAAAAACAATGGTTTTGCCTTAGGCTTTTATTTAGGGTTTTGGAAAATAGAACAAACTCTTTGTTTTCCATTACATGTAGGAAGCCTAATAAACGAAATATCACTTCTCATCTAATTTTGCATTCCTTGAGTGTGTTTTGGTAAACTCTTTTTTGTTTTGAGTGAATTGCTCTAAATTGTGCTGGGATAGGATCATCGGTAGTTTTAGCAGAAATACTAGTTTAACTGAAAAACAACTTTGTTGGGACATTGATGGTAATTCTTTAAACTCAGAAAAGATCCATCTTGAGCAATTATTTTGCTTCTAAAGATTATGTTTCATCAAGTGATCAAAAATGTTGTAGTGCCAGCCCACTTGGGGTGCCAATTAGTTCTGTCACTATCAACCTTCCAGTAACTTCACTACAGCAGTGTTAGTAATTTTTAATATTTGAGGTTGCTGTCCAGTTGCCACAAAATTTACTGTGTATGAATTAATGCACTGACAGCCATAATTTGACAAATGCTGTTCACAGTCATAGGCAGTTAAGTCATAGTTATCTTTTTCCTCAAGCAGGTGCAGAACAATCTGAAACAGAACTATGATTCTGACTTTCTTGTGCAGTAGTTTTTCAGTGCATTTCAGTCTTTTTAATATGTTTATCTTTACAGTGTCTTTGCCTGATTGACACTCTCTTCCACATTATTTTTCACACAGGGAACAGTTGCAGAGCTCATCAAAAGACACCAAATGAGAACTTAGACACCTTACTGAGCCAGTTAGGGCTGTGTGTGCACTCTGTTAGCTGCTCCTGAATTGTTAGAGGTAGATGGCTTTTGCCAGGAACCCAGGAGCCATCTGTAGGACCATGGCTCAGCAACGAGCTGGTCCCCACTGTGTGGCCAAACTGTGCTGCCAGGAGGTTTAGTTTACTTCAGGCTAAATCTGCACTGTAAGTCAGCCTGTAAGGAGCATAAAAGATCAGAGTTTTAATCTGTAGTATGAAACTGAACCCTGAGATAATAGCACAGATTTAAAGGATGAAGTGATATTAGTACTACTCCATCTGATCTAGATAAGCTAGGGGCATGCATTCCTTAATTCTTTCTTTTATTCTTCGTTTTAGTATTTCTTCTTGCAGTCATGTCAGTAGAGTAGTCCAGCATAAACTGGTGTATCCTTAACCTAATGTTTCGTTTAGTGGGTAAAGCACTTTTCTAGCAGGTGAAAGAACTGTGAACCCCCTTACACTGGGGAACTTCAAATACACGTCACTCTTGTACTAAGGAAGTTAAAGATGCCTGAATTGCTGTATATTCTTGCAGACACCAGTTCAGTTTTGTCTTGTTGGCTGGCCAGGGAGCAAGGAACCAAGTCCTCATCATGAGGGATTGCCCAGCTCCTTTAGAAGGTCCTTGGCAAAACAGGAATGCAATTGTACAGTAATCTAGAATTATGAAGCTCTAACTTGATTTTCCTCTTTGCAGCTGAATTGATAAGAACCTGCATGAACAAGGATATTTTATGGATGTGCTAGTGTTCTGTGTTGGCACACAGGCATTTCCTGTTTTTCCTCATTCCATGGGACATTTCTGTGCATTTTTAAGACAGGAGATTTTGACTATCTGAAGGTTGCTAGTGCATGATGACATATTTGGTAGCTTGTCTTCTGTGAGGAGGGACTCATTCCTGGGCAGTATTGCTGTTGTAGGTCCTGATCTCTCAGCGTGAAGTTGGATTGATTTAAGCTGATCCTGTGCCCTGAGTTTGGTCTTGTTCTGAAAGAAGGAGATCAAAATAGTGGATGATGTGCTATGAAATCTCCCTGTGTTTACATGTCTTGTGCTGGTTCCCAAGCTGCATGTAAGGCTTTACGTGTGATTTATCAGTCAGTATTTTCCAGTGGTGGTAACTGAAAATTAAATTTTTAAGTCTGGTGAGGGGTTTTTTTTTGTGTTTGCTTTATTTGGGTTTTTAAAAATTAATACATGTTTTTATTTCAGTGTGCTACAAGGAAGTGGGGGAAAAAAAAGATATACCTGAAATTTCTTTCACTGAACCAAAGGACTTATTTTCTTTTATGTTTCAGACACAGATATTAAGGAGCTAGAGGATGTTTTTGGACTTAACGGACAAGTAGAGCATAAGCTGAACTTCCTCAAAAAGAATGTATCGAAAGATATAAAGCTGGTACTGATTGCTCATTCTATTGGTTGCTACATCACCCTGGAGATGATGAAACGAGCATCAGAGCTTCAGGTACATGAACCCTCTTGAATAGGAGTGCTTTGTTACCAAAGCAGTGCATGTGCTCAGCCTATGGATAGTGCCATGTATTTCCTGTGGAAACTATTCTGTTATACACAAACAAAGAAACAAAATTGATTGATTCTACTAACATATAATAAAGCAGATTGATGTAATTCTGAGTGTGAATTTGGATCTTTAACGCCCTTGGAATATAAATAATTAATAATAGTGAGAAATATATTTATGACTTCCTTGTTCTCATCTTTAAATAATTTATAAGCAAATCACTAGATATTTGGCAATTGCATTGTGTGTTACACCAAAAATTAAGACTGGTTATGATTTTTATAATGGTTTCTTATCTTGCAGCGACCAGATTGCTGGTTAGACATAGGAAAATGTATGGGAATGAACTGTATTATAAATTGTGAGGAGTACTGCTATGAAAGACAATAATTTTAAAATTTAATACAAATATCGCTGTGTCTGCAACTCAGTCTTGGTTTGTGTAACTCAATGAGAGGGAGAGCTGTTACTGCATGTTCTGTAAGTCTGAACATTTTTCTTTGTCACAGTGAAACAGTAAGAAGGCTGAAGCAGGACCATATCCTTGCCCTCTGTAAATGGCAAACTGTGCTCAGTAATAACTCAGTGTATTACTAGCTGATAAATGGAGAATAGAGAATTTTTATTCTTAAACATGCATCCTTACTAAATCATTGCTTCTTCCTTTATTTTATAAAATCTTTGGTGGAAGGAAGTGCCATGTTAGTGGTGACAGGAAGTCTGGGGTTTATGTATGCATGTGGTTAATAAATGTAATGAATGTGGTTAAAATATGCATATCCACTGATTCATAACCATTTCCACTGCACATCTAACTTTTTCTTCTTTTAAAGGAAAAGGGAACTAAAAATGTGAAGCTTGAGGATAACCTGATCTATTTCTACAGGCATATTTCACTTTGTGGTTATAAACAAGAATAATAATAAACTATTTCTTTGTGAGAGAAATCTTACATATTTTCAGAAAGGAGCATTTGAGAAAATACGTGCATTAATTTGTCCAGAAGTGACAACTTTTTGAGGGTCAAAATCTGTAGTCTTTATTGCTCAAATGACTTTATCTGCTTTCAATTAAATCATAAATTGTTGAGTAACATTCTTACACCTGGCTCACCAGATGCTGGCAGCTTTTCATCAGTCTTTTGAAATGTAGGGATCTTTGGGACGCTCTTAGGCCCCATGGTGCACTGTGTGCATAAAGTTAATATATGACAAGCTACATTTAAGATGCATTCAACAATAGAAAATATTTGTGTAAGCCAGGGTATTGTGCAATCTTTGTCCTTTTGCCAAAAATAAGTTAACTCTTAGATTTTATAACATATGAAGTGTGATAATAA
>WAAE01052396.1:0-12727 GCA_013400495.1 Nicator chloris | reverse complement strand
TTAATATATATTTTGAATATTTTACTTGGAAACAAAACATTTGATATACTGAAATAAAATTGTATGTATGTCATTTTATTTAATAGAACATTATTGTGGTTATAGGTCAAGATGTCTAATAGAGTGAAGCAAAGGCTTGAAATTGTTTTTATTTTGCTGTTTGCTTATGGTATGGTTGGTATAAATTGCTTTTGTTAGTTTATTAACAAGGGTGGGAAGAGGCAAAGTACTGGGAGATTAATTTAAATCCAGCTCAGGAGAATTAGACACAGGAGAGCAACTTCAAGGTGTCTGACACGTATCAGCATTATTATTTGATTGTAACAAAAATTTTGCACAGGTATTCATAAAACATCTTTGTTGGGTTTCCTTTTAAGTTCCACAGTTTGTTCTTTTTGTTAAAACCTGTGGCAGGTCACAATTAGTGCTGGCAAGTTCCTTTGCTGATGACCTCAAATATACTCTTTTTAAACCCAAGTAGATGCCTTTTTAAAAAGGGGCTTGTGGCTCTTCTAAGCAGCATTAAGACAACACACAGATGACACAAGAAATGGCACTTCAAATTCTGTATCTACATTTGTATTAAGAACTGCAATAAGCCTAAAAAGAATTGTTTTTAAACTACTGCAAAATGTATTTAGTGTTCATAGGCAAAATGCAACATATTTAGATGGAAGTAGTCTTTGTACATCCATCTCAGTGTTGGATGTGAGATTAAAAAAAAAATGCAGTGATTACAGGAATGTAACAGAACCTTAATCTGATTTTTTAAAAACTATTTAGTATCATTCAGGGATTTCTGTTCAAACTTTCTCGATTTTGACACAAAGGAACATGATGATCCCTTCTTTTAAGTAGGATTTTGGAGTTTATAAGCTGGTTGCTTGCTTTCTGTATTTAAAGGTGGCTAACAGGGTGGTAGAAGGATTTGTCAGTGATCTTAGCATGAACCTCAGGGATCTATGCATCAGGGGCATCTCTGTGTAAAACCTGTGTCTTCTGGGACAACTTGAAGGCATTTTCATGCTACAGAGTTAAGTCTCAAGCTTTGATTTCTGAAGCATTTTCCTAAAATAAGAAAAAATCTTGGACAGTAGCAGTATAGGAACAAACTGTGAGGATTTCTCCCTTGTGATGGACACAGGGCTGTGTTTTCTATCCCATGCTCCTGGGCCCCAGTAAATGTTCATTCCTGTCCCATAAAGGCCCCCAGACTCAGAGCAAAGCAGGGACTAAAGGCATCAAAGGCCTTTTTGTCAAAATAAGGCCAATGCAATAAACCAACCTTGTGTCAACCTGCCGAAGAACAGAGGACAAGAGTTCTGAATGCCAAAATATAGACAGATGTGTGAAAGGGAAAACTTATACAAAAGTAGGCAGGCTGAATAAAACAATTTATCTTTAAGCCACACAAGTCATGGTAATTAAATTAGGTCAGGCTGGCTATAAAGCTACAAAAAGCAGGCTGTAACTAATTTAGAAAGAGACAGAGAAGACCTGAAAAGAAAACAGATTGACAGCCCCCTATTATTTTTTATCTGACCAAGACAACAAAATGTAAGAAAGAGAAAAAGAAAAAAAAAGGAAAATAAAAAGAAATCTCATGTTGATTTATTAAGATTTTCTCTCAAACTATTAGGATAGACAAAAGCACGTAGTCACATCTTTGATGTGTGAAGGTTTGCTCATTGTTGTTAGTGCTAACTGAGGGTTACATGGATATTTTACCCTTGAGATAAACAGAATAATTGAATATCTTAAAGTTCAGAAAGTGGTGGAAACACTAACAAATAACACAATTACATCTTTTTCATTACAGTATCATTGCACTGATTCTTTCTGGGTATCCATATCATCTGCTATGTGAAGAGAAATCCTAAATATCTGTGAAAAGAGACAAATAGACTTTTATTTAAAACCATTTCTTTATAAATCCCACCTGCCAGTTTGTATAAACTTCCTTTTTTGAAAATGGTTTCAAGTATTTGCTTTGAATTGGAAAGTGACAGGGTTATAGGGTGTGGGAAATAACATTTTTGAATATTAAGAAGGGAAGGATCAGGACTTTATTTGTAGTGTGGATCCAGTCTCATTAAACAAGGTTTAAATTTATATTTTAGTTGATTTCTGTAATAGTTTTCATTCTCCAAGTGATTAGAAAAATTAGCATTCTAAGACTGTCTGGAGGGTTAAGAGGAGTGTGTGAACAAAAAGGGGGAAGAGCACAGACAAAAAGCCCAGCTTGGTTTGTGTTGGTGTTTAATAGCAAACAACCCTTTCCCACCCTGCTTCTCTTTTATGCCTGTTTGAGTTTTAAGTAACTTCCAGAGATTTTCCAGCAAAAGATGACGCTCAGCCACTACATTCATCTAAAATAAGAGATGAACTTTGCCCTGTGAAGAAAATATTTGAGTTTTCAACACAATTAAGGGTTGCAAATTCTCTGTGAAAATGGAAATTCCTTCCCATTTCTCCAGCAGGTCCCCCAGGGTGAAGTTTTGACCCCGCTGAAGTCAATGGAACCTTCACACTCTTTCATTAAGACAAGAGCCATCTCTCATCACATCTTGCACTTTGCAACAATGAGATGTGGAAAGGAAAGGAGAAACTGTTTCCTTGGGTATTGCCATGAGGTAACACCTTTTCCAGACAATGAGAGAGTCTGAGAGATGAGCAGAAAAGATATACAAAAATGCAGGAAGTCAGAAACAGGGAGCAGGCAGGGAAACAGCAACACTGAGCATTTCTCCTCTGCTGCAGGAAAATGTTGTAGACCGAACATAAGCAGAGTGGGGTTGTCATTTTCAGAGCTCAACTGGCACCACTCAGCAGATTTGTTTTTGTTTGAGAGAAGATGGAGCTCCTTCCCTTTGACTTGAAGAACACTCAAAGCTCCTCATCAATTGAAAGTCAGAATTGAACAAAAAGTTGCAAAACTAATTAACAGAACTTCAGAGCATTGGCCCAGAATTTGGCACAACCACAAGCTCTCTTACTTGAGATCTTACTTAAGTAACCTTTTTGTGTGCTTAATGTTTAAGGGAACATGGTCCAGCTCAGAATATATCTGAGAAGAGCTGAAGAACAGCTGCCAGGTGCACTGTCTGCTAAAAATCAATAGCCAGAGCATAATATAGAACCAGACTTTCAAAGATAAACCACACAACCAGGTCTGAACTCCCAAGATTTCAGTATAGCAATTTATTGCTCTGTGCACTGTTCACATGCAGCCAGTATGACCTAAGGGACTGCATTAAACCTGCTGAGTTTTGACAGATTTGCTTTTGCTTCATTTTTATTGTATATAGGTAAAAGAAGGGCTGCCAGCCTACTACAGATACAGGACCTATGAGATTTGGACTATAATATCTTATGTTTTACTGTGTTTCTTTAAAAAGACCCCTCCTATTTAATGAGAAGCTGTTATTTCTATTTTTTTTTTTATTTTAGACTAAAGATAAATTGGAGGTGGCACAGAGCAGTGGAAGAGCAACAGCCTTTAGAAGCCCTCTCCAAAAGTAGAGTTTGTGGAATGCTTTCCAAACATCTGCATGAACAGTGCTACATCAACCTTCCAGTGGCCTGGTTGAAAAAAGTGTCCTTTTAAATCTAAACCATACTCCCTGGGATTTCTTGATGTCTTCAATTCTTCTTTTTTTAATATATACTTTGCCAGTGAGAAACTGCCTAGTGGTCCTTACCTCTGAGTCCTTTCCACTAACCCTTTCTTTTACTCCTGGCACATTGCTGTACATTTTTACTGCATGGGGATCTCCTCAAACAAAGGAAAATGATGAAACTGTCAGATCAGATTTCATATATTTTTCTTGGCATTGCACTCATTAGACCTGGTACACAGTGACTTTTGAAAGCCTCTGATCTTTTATAACCATTTCCAGCCTTAAACATACATTTAAAAGTTCCTCATCTGCAGTCACTGGGAATATGACTATGAAAGCGGAGGTAATTTGGATATTTTCTTTCTGTAAAGACATAGAAAGTGATCCATTACAGCCATAAATAATTTCCAGTGTTTTGTTATTCTTTCTGCTATACTTCTGATTGTTTTATTAAGACTCTGGATTTATTTCTTTCACTTTTGGGGTTTTTTCTCTTCCCTGCCAGCGATATATGTTGCTTTAAAACTAAAAATCAAGGTGCTTAGATGTGCCTGTGGGAGTGAGTACTGACAGCAGATTTGGAGTGGTGAGCTCTGCTAGGTCTGATGGTACCTCAAAACCCTTTCTCTCCTCCCAAGTTGCTGTGCCAGTGTGGAAGCCTCAAGACCATGCATTAGCACCTCAGATATTAACCAGCCTGAGGCCTGGGAGAAGTGGGGTTTTTCTTCACTGTTGTGTTGCCTCTCAGTTCAGGGAAATCAACCAAACTGAAGATACGCTGACCTTTTGAGACTGAACTACAAGATCCCTTGACACAAAATCCTGTAAGTGTATTTATACAGGGAGTCCCTTGGCCAATTCAAAGGGCCAGACAGAGGATTCCTAGAGCTGAAAGCATGAGCCATGTCAACTACAATCCAAATTAAGTGAAAATGCTGACCGTGCCAGAGAACAAGAACAGACAGCAATTCTGTATTACTTGTGCCATTGTAACTCAGCAGTTGCTTCAGAGACCAATCACACACAGCTTCCTTGGGAAAGAAGAATACGTTTGCTGGAACAACTGGTGGAGATGACAGGTTAATCAAATGTCTTTTCTGAATGCCATCAAAACAAAAGCATACTGTCTTTAATGCTTGTGTTAGAACAACTTGCATCCACTTCCGAATCCCCTCCGCCTTTCCTTCATTCATGAACAGTTTAAACAGAGAGCTACTTTGTTAGTCTCAAAACTTCTGATTGCACTTTTCTTATCTGTACAATTCACAGCCAAGTCAGAGTAGAATATCTCTGTACCTTTTTTACAAATACGCCAGACTTTTTGATTTCTGCTGCCACTGTTTCCAAACCCATCCTGACTAGGAGATGAGTAACTTCCTTAGAAGGATTGTTCTTATCCTTTCTGTTTTTCAGTTCCTTTCCATTTTTCTTGGCCATCTACTTGACTGCACAGCCTGCTGCTCAGTTCCCTCTGCTTTCCAGAGCTCAGATGCAAGTCGTTCCTTGTCTGCATAACAAGAGTTGGTCTCCTACCCCAGTGTTTCTTTCAGCTGATCCTGTTATCAGCTCATAGCCTGGTATTTTTCAATTTCAGGTATAATATTCAGATGACATACTGTATTTCAGTGCAGCTACTTTCATTAATGTTTAGAACTTCGTACACAATCCTGAAATGGTGAGTAAAGTTTCCTTCACTTTTTGTCTTCATCGTGATGAGCTTTTCTACCTCTGTTCACTGTTTGGTTTATTTTAAATCAGACGGATGTTTCTTTTCTCCACACTGAAATACCATTGGTGTATTGTGTTAAGTCTTGTAAGTTCCAGAGGTTCTCCAGCCCAATGGTATATACCAAGAGTATGGCTGGGTTCATTTGGAACATCATATATTGGGAATAAGTCAGAGAATAAATCCTCATGGGTTCTCTTGAGAAGAGACTCTAATAGTCTCTTTCTTATTTTAGAGAAATTCCAAATTTAGCTCAGCTGTTTTTCCTCCACTGGAAAGATAGGTGTAATGTCTCTGAGAAAAGGACAGTAAAACATTTTTCCTTAGTAAGGTTTGTGGGTAATATTGCCTCTGCTGGTTTTAACAACAAGCATAAAGAGGCCATTGCCTAAAGAAATTCTGCAACTCATTAGCTAGTTTTATTTTTCCTTCAAAGAAGGAAACGCAAAAATCTGACTGATATGCCCATCCAGTGCTCTCTGAAAAAAGCAACTCTGCAGCCAGACCATCCCTTCCCTCACAACAAAACCAAACAAAGAGAACTTATGCATTAATTTTTTTGATTTTCAAAGAAGAAAGCCTGTAATTTAACTAAGACATGTTTTAGATCTAGAAAATGGAATACTTTTTTGCTTTTGGAGGAAACAAATCAAAGCACCAAAGAAAGGACAGTGCACAGAAATATGGCATCATTGAGTGTAGTGTGGAGGAAAGTAGCCATTAATTAATGAAAAGGAAGGGTTTTAGGGGCGGATTCAGACGTTTAACAGAACCCCAAGCTTTGCTCTAAGTGGTGTGGGCAGAAAATCTGTGCGGTTTGCTCTGAGTGGTTCACCTGGTGACCAAGCACATCAGGGAAGCTGCTGCACACCACCAAGTTCAGGATGGAGATTATTGACCCCCTTCACCTTATCCTCAGGTCAGGCCCTCCTCGATCCCTTAGCTGTCATTTGGTTTCCTCCCGCTCTCAGAAGCCCTTGAGATGATCTGAAAAGGGCCTGCTGTGCTTCAAATCCTTCAGCACTGTAGCTGGAGCTTTGATCTCCTGAATTCAGCAAAGCAGGGCAGCCCAAGAGCACTGCGGCATCGCTGTGGGATGGCACAGGCAGCCCTGGGATCTGAGACTCTACCTCTTACTGTCAGGACTTCTGTCATGGTTTGGCTGGTAAAGGTGGGATTCGCACAAAATAATCAGTGAACTGAATTCTATTTCATTTTTAACATCTTTTGGAAGTGCTCCACCACAGTTTAGGAAAAGAAGAAGAGAAAGAGTTACCCAGAAAAACTGAACAAGGCACAGGGGGACACACATTGCACTTGAACTGTTTTCAGCTGGAGCATGGCCTCAGGAATGTGGCATAGATTCCAGTGTCTTTACTCTGGGATCCTCATATAGAATTCTCTTAAGTGGACAGTAAAAGGAAGAAAAGCTTTTGTTTAAGTAAAATACTGCTTTCCTTTGCTTTCATGTTTTAAGACATTTTATCAGCAGAGGTGGTCTTTAATATTCTCCCTAAGCCGTAACTCTTGGGGCCACCTCATTCCTCATGCCTCTTGCTCTGAGCAGGAATGTTGGAGCAGAGCATAGCTCAGCACAACATGCTCCATTAGAGGAGCTTATCTAGCATCCTGTAGGCCTAGAGAACCAGTGGGAACCTTTGGCAGACACAAAAATACTTTGGAAGACTGTGGGAATGCTGATGACGTGACAGTGATTTAGATTATTGCATTAGAAAAATAAATAGTATGGCAGAACCTGTCAGGATGGATAAAGCAAGGATTTGCCAGTAACTGTGCTGTGCAGCTTTCCAAACCACTAACCTGCTGGTTAGCCCAGGCCTCTATTTCATCCAAACCCTCATAAAAATTTATTGCAGATGGGTACTAAGAACCTTCAGGAAAATCCTTTGCTATTTCAACAGCATCTCTGCCTTATGATGGTTTTGCAATAACTTTTTCCCCCTCCCCCAGCAGAAGAGGTTTTCTTCTGCCCAACGTGGTTTAATCCTCTCTTACAAATGGCAAAGAAAAGAATTTATCAGCCTATCTGGGATAGCCAAAGAATGAGGTACCAGAAGGCTGTGCATGAACAAGAGAGACTTAAATCACACTTGGAACTGCAGGCACAGCTTGAGGTGCTGTGCAAAGAGCCCCGTTCTCAGCCCAGGTATTATTCTGCTCTGAGGGCTGATGGTAACTAATTGCCCCATAGATCAGAACAAGACAGTTTTGTGTGATTTGGCTTCTCCTCTGCTGTGTGTTCATCAATATATCAGGAAGCACACCTGGGCAGCAGCGTGGTTTGGAGCTGAAGGCTGAAGCAGTGGGGCAGTGCAGTGACACGCTGGGGCCCAGGACTGGGCATGTGCCACGTCCTTTTGTACCCCTCACAGAGCAGGAAGGCTCAGCTCCCAGCTCCAGCGGGATTCACTGTGCCGATAAATCTCTTGCAGAGCCAAGCCCAGCACAGAGCTGGCAGCAGGAGCTGTGCTCTTGTTCCCCGTTCATGTGTTCACAGGCGACCAGGGGAGCTGCAGGCAGCACCACCCTGGGGCAGACTGCCCGCCCCGCCCCTGGGGCCGGAGCTGAGCAGGGGGAGCGGTGCCGGTGCTGCAGCAGCTCCGAGGGCTGGAGGGAAGGAACAGAGGGAGCTGCTGAGCGGCCTGTGCTGACTTGTGCTGACTTGTGCTCACGTGCCATGGCCCGGCCTGACGCAAAGCCAACCCCGGCTGGGAACAAACCCCAGCCCAGGCTCTGGGGAAGATCAGCCGTGCCTCATCCCATGATGTGCAGGTGATCGCTTAGAGAGACGTGGTCCCAAAGCCCCAGATCCCTTTGAGCCTGACACAAGTACCTCCTATGTTAACACTTAAAGATGACCAGTCCAAACCTTACTGACTTTACAAGGCCTTCACAGACTCAGGGTGTGCACCTGAGCAGTTCACGTGCAGAACCATGCTCGTGCCTAGCCAGATGTATATCGTCATCTGTCATCACAGAGCTAGGAGGCAAAGATTGACAGGGTAATTTAGTCTAGGATAACATGGAAAATAAAGATTTTTAAACACAGAAAAAACTTTACAAGCGTGCACAAGTGTTTTGAAAACTGATAGGCATTCCATAATGAATAGCATGAGAATAAATTTTCTTACTAAAAATATTGAAAAGTATAAAATCTCCTTGTTTAATAGCAAGCAATAAGACAAGTGCAAGAGTTAACCAGGTATCTTATTCAGTTATACGTGTCTTGAATCAAGATTGAATGTGTGGAGACATGTCAGTATGATTTTAATATTATAACAATTTTCATTCATTAAGAGATTACAGATACAAAGAGATAATCTCTTATTTTATAAAAGAATGCTTTTTGTTGTGTTATTAAGGAACAAATGAAATAAGTTTTACATGGCCTGTGACAGGTGTTTTGTGCCTTGCTGGTGACAGTAGGTTAAAGCCCCAGATAAACCACTTCAGACTGGCTGCATAGTTCACTATTTTCCCCCTTCACAGTTCTTAAAACTTTATAGAGCTTCAAAACATATCAAGATGGACACTGTGACTTCCACTTAAAAACCAGTGTAATCTAGCACAATACACAAAGTAGGGTAAGTGGGAAGGAAAACAAGTTCTGAATAGAGGACCTCCTTGGAACATTGGATCAGCCATTGACACACCAATTCTGTTTACACAGGCCTGTTATACACACCCAAATGTTCTGCAAAACAAAGCACATCCCCATCCTTTCACCAGGGCAGCTCCAAAACACTTCTGCCCAAGGGTGGTCTTCACCCTGCTTGAGGCAGTGTTTGTGCCTACATCTTTATTCACAAACTGAAGCATTGGTTTCCAAAGTTTTTTGGCAAAGCTGAGACACATAAAACATGTTCTTCCTCTCAAGGAATATCATGAATACCAAAACTTGGCAGTTTTGTTTGGGTTGACTTTTTCAAATAGGCACTAGAAAAATATGAACAAATGGCACACTTACCACTGTGCTGCCACCAGTGGATTTCCTTGCACAAGGCTGCTTGTGTGACACCAGGATAAATAACATCACCATAGCAGAGAACCTGGTCAAGAGAAAACTGTTGTTATTGAAGTTATTCACTTGTGGGATAACGTCTGCTAAACACAACGTAAAGCAATATATAGTGACTTTTTGGATTTTTGTGCTGTACATATATTTTTGCATACAGTATGCATGTATCACAACAGCATGATTAGATAATGAAGCCATGAGGTAAGGAAAAAATCTGCCCCGAATCCTGGCAGATTTATAGCAACTGAATCTATGTCTTCATTCCTCACTCCCGCTGGCATGGGTGCCTAATTTAACTGAAGTTAATTCCAGCACTGATTCCTACTTATGCACATGTTTGGCAGAGACAGATCTCAGTGCAGTGAGCATTCTCAATCACTTCGTCATGTTTCAGAAATTTCCAAACAACAAAAAAAAATTGCTTGGGAAATTGCGATTTGAATTTGTGATATTTCATCCCCTCTCCTGCCTTCCTCCCTTTCCCTTCAGTTGGTGGTAGTCGAATTCCCTGTTCAAACACGGGTGCAACTGCTCAGTTACATGCTTGCTGCTCATGGTGAAAGTGTGCTTTGCAAATGCATCGTGCCTCCTAACGTGGGAATAGTGATGTGTTCTAGTTTGCTGTTTTGCAGAAAACATTGTTTGCCATATGTCTCAACAGACCCTGCTTCTCTTTTTCAAGAAATTGGCCAAGGGAGCTGTGATTATTTAATTTGTCTTCTGGTCTTTTTGCATCATGACTAGAGATTGGCATGTGAAGTATTTAATTAAGCTGTGAATATTGCTGGGTATTGCTAAATTACACAAATAATGTGTCATTTAGCTATTCATGACTAACAAAATTAGCAGTACAAAAAATCTAATTTAGAGCTAAATAATCTTGGAGTCTTTTGACCAGCTGTAACATATCCATACAATACCATTCTATTGAATATTCTATTGACGGAAGCTGTTGTTGAGGCTTTTGTCACAGAAAAAAAAAAAAAAAGGAAAAAAAAAGTTATGCTATGTCTTTGGTTTTCTTCACGTCACAAAGAAAGCTGCAGCTTCTGGCATTTCAGCTGGGCTCCGTTCTGTGCCCAGGGTGATGGAGCCACTTGCAGTTGCTCACATGGAAATGTGCTGAACAAGAACCACACCATAAACAAAAGCACGCCGGGGCTTCAGTGGGCAAAGCACAAGAGCAGAATGTTAACCACAGATCCTGCCTAGGTAGAAATTCCTTTTGCTTGGTCATGGCACATAAGGAGGTTTCATTCCTCTCTTTTTGGCATGTGTAGTGCCACAGACTCCCCAGGAACCTTATTTCATTCAGATGTCTGCTTCCTAATGAGCTGATCTTCAGAGGAGCAGCTGTTTACTGATTCATTGCTGGCTTACACCTTCAGCACATGATTTTCTCTCACAACAGTCCAGGAAAATCACTGCATCTCAAACCACAAGCAATGGCAAGAATGCTCATGCAGCCATTGTGGGATTTCCTCATTGTGCTGCAGAAATTATGTAAAAATGGAATAATCCCTTCAAATGGCTTCAGCAGTAATGAGGGACTTGGATACCTTAGAAAAAATACTGTGTAGTTAAACCATACTGTTTTAAACATCAGTATCTGCAAAAAGTGATAGAAGTGATTTAAATGCCCGTCTCTTTTTTACGCCTTGGACTGTATCTACTTCACACCTCTTAATTTTCAGGCTTGCATATTTGAATAGGAGACCACCACGTATGGGCTAAATGGTCAAATGCGTTTCCTTTGCCGTTCCTTCTGTCCAAAGTCTTGCAGTCGTGGAAAAGTTCAAATGCTCCCTTAGTGAATTATGGCTCTATGAGAAGGAGACTTTGTGACTTGGCTCCTTCCTGTAGGTTGTCCTAATTCTTCATCTTGATTTGACTGTTTTTTTTATCCAGAAAGGCCCCATTTAAGGTCAGCTACCTCCTAAATTTACCATCTTGCCAAAATAACCCAAAGATGGCTTTGTTAGACAGACATCAGCAATTAAGTGATCAATTTTAAAATACTTGGTTTTCCTTGTTATTCTTTTCACTAAATTTTCTTCTTGAATCAAAAAGTAACAAGAGATGAAGAACACTGGAAGTGTTGAGCTAACCAAGTATGGTCAAGGTAATGAGGAGACCCTACTATTTGTAACACCATTCAAAGGTAACATAAAAGCTTTGCTTGACACAGAATATAGGCACAGACCAGTGAAAATAGATTTGAATATGCAAATACTGTTCTCTAACAAGATTCTGATTAAGTAAAGTATGAAGCTAAAGTTATAATTGGTGTCACTTTTCCAGATGAAGGAGAAGCATTCAGGATTAATGAAAAGATTGGTTAGCTTGTCTCCATCATCAGACTACAAAAATAAAAAAATTAGGACAGAGAGGAGAGTGTTTCGGGAACCACAGCTACTCAGAAACCTCCCTGTCCTCTCTTTCCCAGCCTTTTCTCTTCCTTTCAGGCCCATTTGGACAAACATCAGTCAGTCCCGTTTAGTCTATTTTGGTGATGTTCTGTGGGTTTCCAGCTTATTTCTGCATAACCTGAGAAGTCTGTATTTGCATCCCAAGCTGCCCAAAATGTTCTTTAATTATTTCCCAGGAGCTTTCCTTTGTTCGAGGGGGCAGCACTGCATTGCTACATGAAGGTGTTTTCAGCATTCCCTAGAGCTGCCTAATCTTGCAGGATACTGTAACCCATTGGACTTAATTGCAGAGAGCTACAATTTGTTTTACAAGACTTCAGGACAGATGCCAGTTTTTTAAGGTGCTTACACTGAAATAACTTGGTGAGCTTTGTTTTGTTTTGTTCTGTTTGTTTGTTTGTTTTTGGTAATGTCTTTGTCTCTTACTTTTAGTCCTCCTGTGACTTTGAGAGAAGTACTTTTATATTTGTGAGGCCTCTGGAAATTTTCAGAGCATTTAGATTATGTTCAGAAAAACTCTGACTTCATGAGTACATATGCATGAAAAACCTTATTAAAATTTATTATCTCATTTGAAAATTGTCAGTAATACCTTCTGTATTTGTTCACTCCAAAGGGATTTTAAAAAATCATATTGGAGCAGCTATGGGTGAGAAAAGTTCATTCCTTATCAGTTATCCAAACTTGCCAAATTGGTTTTATGAAAGCAGTGAAACGCAGAAACTAAACCCAGCTTGATAACACTAAGCCAAAAGCATAACAGGAAAAAGAGAAGTGTTGCTCCTTTAGCTTTCCTCACCTGTAACCGAAATGGAAGGGAAGGGATGGATCGAGGGTGTGTCAGCAGGGCAGGCAGACCCAGAGCATTGAAAATAGATCAGACACAAAACTCTTTCTTGCAAACTGGAATTCA
>WAAE01052329.1:0-15299 GCA_013400495.1 Nicator chloris | reverse complement strand
CTCATTAAAAACTAGATCTCTGATCTGAACTTTGGATAATCTAGACTATATGGTTATAAAGATACCTCTGCATGCTGTCAAAAGACTTTAATAATCTATATCAGAAACTTACTGTTTAGGAATGGGGAAACTGATGGCTCAGAAAAAGCATTAACTTCAAAGGAAATACAAAGACCAGAATGTAAATTTGAAATAAAACTTAACTAACTGAAATGCAATTTTGATTCTCCTACTGATACTTAACAGATTTTTACCTTAGTATTCAAGGAACTTTTCCTTATTTCACATATAATCAATCCAAACATAAACCTTTATGTCATTAACATTCCCTACAAGGTTTCTCACAGTAAAATATCCTTCTATACAAACAATTGAAAAATAAATACTGAAAGCAAGAGAAAAGTCATAAGTTCAGGATTAGACAACAAAGCAGGCTGATGGTGGAGATGCTGGGAATGGCCAACTGGTGGGGAGGAAACAAATAAATGGCAAAAAAAAAAGGAATGCATCACAAAATATGTAAAAAACCTCCAGGATCATAAGCATCCTGCTGAACCATTTTAGTCCCTCAAGAATCAGATCTGAGATCCTATTATCTGAAAATATGCTTCAAGTACAAGAGACACATATAGGTTTTTAGTTGTTTTATATTCAGTTTATAAAGAGATGGTCAATAATTCCATTTCTGAATATAAGCTGCTATATTTCAAAGTACTTTTAAACCTAGAGATAGCTTTCGGAGTCACAGGGAATCAGATATTTTACTCTTCAATGTTTAGAAGAGGTTTTTAGATGCAAGCTAAGGTGATGTGTTACTAAATCAGAATTATTTATTCTTCAGGAAAGAAAAATCCAAAACAAGAATAAGATTACCATCTGGCTGACTGAAGTTAAGCATCATCCTCAGAGTGGGTTTGTTTACATTTATTTATTATTCTTCAGTAGTTACATTTTTTCTGACTATAAACAAATCCTATTGCTTTCCATTTACGTGATTCTTTTAAGACATACACAACAAAAATAATAAAACTTATTCCCAAGAAATCTACTCAGAAAACCCATCACCATAATGACTAGCTTCAGGGCTGTTGGTTGGTTGGGGTTTTTTCAAAACCCTAAGGATTTGTCTCTACAAGTAAAACAGTCACAAATGAAAGAAAAGGAGAAATTTAGTGAGAAATTCTGTCCTAGGAGGTTGCACAGTTTCAAGAGACTTGTCAAAAGCACTTGATCTAAATACAGCACAGCAGTGGACTCTACTTGCAGTGCTGGCTCCACACTTCTCAGTGAGGTTTGGAGAGAGCAGCTGTTTGCCCTGTAAGAGCTGCTGCTAACAGCTTTCTTCTCAACTCTTGTTTATCTAACCATAACTACTCAAGTCAGAGAAGGAGAAAAGAAGACACAGATGTATATTCGTAAGAGAAAATCCTGAATCTGCAATTTTTTTCTAAATATGATAGAAAGATGATCACTTCCAAAATCTAGTCAAATTTTGTCCAAGCCATCTTTTGGCTTTTGATTCTAGTTTTTGAATATCTGGATGACTATTTTTTTGGGTAGCTCCTCAAGTAGGATCTATTACAAGGAAGAAATACACATAGATGTGCACACAGCTTAAATGACTAAAAACGACATTGCTTACAACTTGAGTTTTGTAATGAATACTATCAACAGGAATATATTTAAATCAATATTTAATACATCTATCACTATCTGAATACTTTGGATTACTTTTTTTTTTAAACCTTTTCTCCACAAACTTAAAGATAGTACAATAACAGGCTTAGACAATTAGTACTGGAGGGGAAAAAAAAAAACCAAAACAGGAGTCCTGTAAAGACAGAACAAAAATATTTTGTTATACATTTACCTAATCTAAATAGACTTGTACAGAAAAGTACATGTTTTTCCCAAACACTTCTGTCAATTTTCTCTAGTTTTGTTTCTATGTGTATACAAGCACAAAATAAAGTCCGAAACAATGCAGAATGTGCCTCTTGTAAACTTACTTGACTCAAACATCAAGCCAAGAGGTTCAAGGTTAAGACCACACTCTTAAAAAGAAATTTTAGTTTGCCTCCTGCTGTAGGAACAATATCTCTGTTACACCAATAAATAGACAAAATACTGATTTTAACTTTATAAATTACTTAAAGATTTTTAATAGCTGCTATTTTGATTAACCAGCTCTCTCCCACAGAACATTTGGAAATAAGATCTAAAATTATACAATCTATCTATCTTGCATTTGAATAATTTAATGTAGCCAACAGTCCTACATAATTACTAGGTTAATTAAATGGTTGTATTTAGGACGGAGCAGAGTTCAGGGAAGGTAAATGTGGGGAGGAAATACAAGAAATACTTGGGCCTAAAACATGCAAATTTTGCTGGTGGTGACCTTTAAAAAAGATTCTATTACATAAGGTTGAAAATCCTCATCTCCGTACGTAACATGCTGGCATTAATTTAAGGATATTTTTTCCTTGTTCCATTTTCCTATCCTGTAATGTGGGTCACATCCATTTGTTTTAGCAACAAGTCCTAATTAAGCCACAAAATAAAGAAAACAGACTATGTTGGTTTAGTTCTTTAATTTTTTCTCGTGCTTTGAAGGAGTTCAAATAGAAAGACTCCAGTTGCCATGCAAGCAACTACAACTCCACTTTTCACGAGTTTCTGCTCATGGAAAGAAAGAACACTTTAAAATGCTTAAAATGCCAAAAACTCTATCAGAGTTTCAAGTCCAATACTAAGCCAATTTAATTAGGTGTTTGTCCAGGGGGGTGCTATGTACCTGCAACTCTTATGGAGTACAAAAGAGGTTTTAGGTGTCTCATACATTACTAAAATATGTTTTTAGGAGAGCTCAGTTGCAGAGAAATTGCTGTTTACAGAACTTTCTGGCTTCAAAAGATGTATCTGTGTCTTCTAGTCACTAAGTGTCCTCTAGCTACTATAGAAAGAAATAGCAGTACAGTTACAAACTGCTATGTGAACTTCCTTTAAGGATTTTTAAATTTAAAAAACACCAGTGTGAGGAATGAGAAAGTGAGATATGCTGCATTAGTAATTAACTGTCAATTAACAAACAGAACATCAGGAAATAAAATTGCAAAACCAGAAAACCACTACTGAATAGTTACAATTCCCCCTAGCTATTAGATGTTTTGTAAAGAAAGTCTTCAAACAAACATTGGTAGCATTTGTTACATCAGGTTAAGTACATGCATAGTAAGAGTGCAATCCCATATGAAGAATAACTACAATTGGTTTAAAGTTCTAACAAAGTTGAACCACACATACTGCAGTATATTCAAACTCAGTACATAGTTATCTGCATACTTAATTTCCAGCATGTTTCAAGACACATAAAATTATGAGTTCCACTTCAAAGCATAGCTCAAAACTTTTCCATGCAAAGAGCTATCCCACAGATGCAGTTAGGAAAAAGATTGCTGCAGGCTATCACACAGATTACCAGATTGTGATCTTCATCAGGAAAGAACCACTTGGGGCAAATCAGAACTTCCTTGCTCAAGTTCTCTACAATGAAGAATTCAACATATGAATTAGCACAGGAATTCTTATTACACATTTCAAAGTGATTCCAGCTTGAAAATGAACCCTTTATTTTCATAGAGGTGATCGGTCAAGGGGTTTTCCATTTAAAGAGACAGTATTATTGAAATGTCACCTCTTTATGCACTCTGAAATTAGAAATAATCTCAACACATAGGCCTTCCACTGCTAGGAAATTTTGTTATCTTTACTGAAGCCCTTATATATCCAGCTATTACATCAGCACAGACAACCAAACTAGTCACCTTTCAGTGTTCACACCACGGCTCCATGATTACATGATCGAACGTAAAACTCTGGATTTAACCTCACCATTCCTAATGCCCACCCACTCATTGTCATCTCTTCCCTCCTCCCCAAATGACCTTCCATAAAGCCATGCACTGAACCAGTGCAGGGGGGGAAATAAAATAAAATCAGCTTTCTGCTTATCAGTTCCCTGTGTGGCTCACCTCACACCTGCACAGCCAATAATTCAGGTAGAGGGAAGGGGTGTTGACAAGAGGAAGACAGCAGAACAACCTCAAACCAGACTAAGCTGACTACAGACCTGCAGGTTAAACTGTTAAAAAAATTTAACTTCTTAATCCTCCAATATTGGAGGTGAACACTTGGTGTTCACCGTGGTGTCTGAACACTGAGTAGCTATGACCTCTGATGGGGAATCCTCATGTACATTCTCAAGAGTAACTGCCAAAACGTGAGAAAACATACTCCAGCTTCCTGTCTCTCTGATACCAGAGATACTTTAGGTTTTCCACCCAGCATATGAAACAAGCCCTATCCTCAAAAGGTTATTGAAAAGGTTATCATTTAAACACTTAACAAAATGTTCAGAAAGTAGATTGAAGTAAAAATCCTTGCAGACATGAAGTGCAATCTTCCTTTATATTTGAAGCACTGTAAACAATTTCTTTTAGCCCACAATGACTTCCTGCATACAGGTAAGATCCATTAAAAAACACAGAGCAGGTCCAAGATTTCAGCCCACACTGGATCAAAAGGGGCATGAGAACTCCGATGTCTTCATCAAGTAGTAGCATCTTCAGAATTCTTCAAGAGAAAAAGAACTGAGAGAGAGGAATGTATCAGGCTCTTTGTATTTATGTCCATCCTGCTACACTTAAGTATCAATCTTAAAAGCCAAAATAATACATCCTTTAGAAAAAGCAAAGGAAGGAAATACAAATACCCGGCAACATGGGAAAAGCAAAAAAGCATAGAAGCATATACTGGGTTCAAATTGACTGTTTCTACTTCCAGAGTAACTGGCAATCAGCTACTGCACCTGTCAACAATTAAATGTGTAGAGAAAGTGTCATTCAGATAAACCTTAAGGGTTGTCTTTCTAGAGCTCACTTGACTCTAATATTAGACAAATGAATCAAGAGTCTATTGAGGATTCACTATTTCAATGCAAATCTGCTCAAGTAAACTGAGAAATACCTGTGTTAACCATTTTAAATTTGGGGTTTATATCACTTTCATTGAATCAGAGATAAGAAAACAGACTTATTTGAAGCACAACTGCTGCCAGTTTTGTACAGGACATTTAAAAATTAAAAGGAAAAAAAGAAAAAAGAGAAGAATGGCTTGCCCCCGCATTGCAGGGAGGGGAAGTATCAGCCCCTTCCCTTCCCCCAGATAGCAAAGAATGGATGGGCAATCCCACTTCAAGCACTGAGGTGAAGTTCAGGGTTCCCAACAAAAGAACTTCAGTAGCAAAATGCCACCTGTTTAGTTGATGAATTTTCTCTGCTCGTTGAGTTAACCAGAAAGCCAACACAGATCCTCACCCAGACAAAAGCACACTCTAAAGTAGTCTTCACAATGGAGATGAGATAAAAAGTGGGAATTCTTGCAAATTAACAGGCACAACTTCTTTCTAGAAGTGACACAGTGAACTAAAAAAGTTGTAATGATAATAAAAAATTACATTTGGATAAATACATCACATGACCTTGAACACATACCAAAGAAAGCCCCAAACAAATCTGAAGAAAGCTGAAACACCAGAAATTATTCAAAGAATTACAGCAAGGGGCACTAGAGGGTCCACAGGATGAGTGAAAGGAGTCAAAAACATGGCAATACATTCACACATGTAAGGAAACTACATGGTTAAAACAGCAAAATGAGAAAACTACCATCTCCTGAGATCTTGCAGAGAAAAGTAGGGGATGTCAGAAGATTCTCAGTCATTATTGCAGAGATTAAAGAAAATTCACCAAAGTAATGTTAAGAGTTCTTTGACATCATAGAGACTGAAAGCAACATAGCCTCAGAACTGAGATAGGACTATGAGTTTTTTAATATAAAATACAGTTGACTATAGATGCAGACAATGCCTTGTGTTGGAAATGTGTGGTTTGTATGGTGCCTAGCTTAATGGAGAACTCTCCCACTCAACATTAGAGATGCAAAGAAAACAATTATTGCACAACTTATCTTCAATAAAACTTATGTTTAAGCAAGCCCTCGCATTCTGTAAGATACAATACACCCACACAGCAGCATAATGATAGTTGTCTTATGATCTGGACTTCTATAGGTAAGCATAGTTTACAAAGTAATCCATATTTTTTTAGCCATCCATATTTGAAAAGTTAGCTGGGCTGCTGATCCTCAGTCTTGCTGGAAGGCTTCTCCACAGGCACCTGCCAATGCCCAAGACATTTCTACATTTCACATCCTATAAAACTTGAGGGAGCTGATTCATGACCAAGTGTTATGCATTTGTTTCTGTAACAAAACTGTCCCTCATCCAATGAAGGTTCAAGTAACAATGCAGCAAGTATCTACTACTTCATCTAGTCTTTAAAACTGATATTCTTCCTTTCAAGAGGCCACATCTTTACAATGGATTCTGCAGGTTACTAACAAGCAGCCAAACTTTCCAGTAAAGATAATAACAAACATGTTTCCCTCTCTAAGTATCCCCAAACTGTCAAATTTTGCCCTGGTTTTCACTTCTGTACTCTAAATAAAATCATTGGTATACAATCATGTAAATGTAATTTTCAAAGAATAAGTAGCATTACAAAGCTAAAATAAAGTTTTAAAAAATTAGGACTGATTTGACAGCTTCTAGTGTATGACTTCTGAAAGTAAAAGCTAGAGTTCTGTTTCTAGAAGATTTGTAGTTCCACTTCTGACAATACAGCATACCTAAAAACACCTATGTAAACTACAGATAGAACTATTTTGGACTTAATCTATTTGTAGATTAAGTAAATATTTTCTGATAGAGAAACCTATCAGAAAATAGGCAAAAGCAGATTATTGATGCTGCCATTGTCTTGAGTGCACAGATTTTGAAATAAGCTGTTAGCCTCAGTGGTTTGAGCTGTGAGCAAGGCCTTGGCAAGAGGCCACATCCGCTCTCAAGAAGTGCTGTGAAAGTGAATACTTCTATCAAGCAAAAACTGCCTCAGACTTGAGGTTTTCATATGTCACAGTCTCAATTACTTGCCATCTCCAAACCATTTCCTCATCTCATTTTCACATCCCTTGACTGTGGAAAGCTTACTGGCTGCTGTGAGCACTCTGCTCCTCCAGCTGTTCCTTTATTTGCACAGGAGTTACCATCCCTTACCTCTTTCTGCAGCTGCAGCTATGAAAACAGCATCAGCTTCACGCTGTAATTGCCATGGTTGTCTAAGGGATTCCAACTAGGAGTGTCGTACACTAACACATTTAGGAGTTTACATGTCAGTAGAGTGCCTAACACATTACCCATACTGCTTCATCCCCTCAAAGACATCTTTTAATATAAAGAGAAAAAATTTTACTCAGACTACAAATAAAAACCCATGGAATGCTTTTTTTATCCAGTCAGAGATTCAGTTTACCAATATTTATTTTTCAGATATTGACAAACCTGTAAAGTGATATTTAAAATATTAACTACCACATTCAATATTCAAAATTACAACAGCGATGCATATTTTTAAGGCATTAAAATTGAAAATCTGTATTCAGCATGCTTAATACTGGGTGATCATCACAGCATGTCCAGTCCAAGTGAAAACTGTAATTAATACAGACTGCGCAGCATAGGTCAGCAATTGAAAAAAAGATTTAAAAATAAAATAAAACACTTCTACAAACATTGCAATATTATCTCTAAACTCTTTTAAGCTTAAGTATATTCAAAATCTTTCCCTCTTAGTTCATTACGTGATAGGTAAACTAATCCTATAAGGTTCAGCCTTTAATGAATACCATTCTCGCTATTATTGCTATATTCAAAGAGGGACAACAGATATTATTTCTGTGTCGTCGCCACATTTTACCAGTGGAGCTCTGTGCACACCAAGCTCAAATCCGAAGAAGCTACAACACGTAAATGCTCAGTGTGTGGTAAAAAAACCTCCTTTCTCCAGTACAGTGCACATGGCTGCATAGTGACTCCAGAAGTACAAACATTTTTTCCCCCCCTTTCAGCCGCGTCCTGCTATGCTGAGAAATGCCAATGCACATAAAAGTTTCCCTACATAAACGGACCACACGCAGCGGTCTGTGAACAGTCAGATTTGTCAAGGGGTTCTTCATTGGCGGGGTGGGGTCACTGCCTCAAAAAAACCCCTCCCGCTTGCATTTTTCTGAGACTTTTCCTCCTTGCCTCGATAGTTAGAGAAACCACCAGCTTAGGTGCTCCATCTACAAGAGATCCAATAATTTTGACCTAACCAGGTCAGTCTGAGTACAAGACACATCCAAGTTTGGATACGAGAATATGAAAGACTTGAGATTGGGGCATCCCGGTTCTACCTCATCTCCCGGAGGAAGAGGTCTCGGGGGTACCCACCGATGCTGAGGCCTGCCCGGCGCTTATCTCATCCCTTCTAGGGAGCTTTCGAGGGGCGTCCCCGCCGCCCAGGCCCAACTTTTTCCTGCACGTGAACCCCATGGATAGGGAACGGTGGAAACGCGAGGGACACATCACGGCCATCTGTCCCTGCGTCCCCCTCCCCAGCTCCCGCAGCGCGGGAGGAACCAGAGGGGCCGGAGGAGGGAAGGGCAGTAGAGGCGGGCAGAAGGCGCAGCATCCCAGCACTTTGCCTGGCGGCTGCCCCGCATCACACGGAGGGGACGCATCGGCCCTTTCCCTGCCCCCGGCTCTGGCCGCCGCTGCAGCTCCCGCCCCTTTCCCGCAGAGCTAATGCCTCGTTCTCGCAGCAGGAGCGCCGCTCACCTCTCTTGGAGCCGGGGCTGGGGCTGCCGCCGGTGGCTCTGGAGCTCTTGCGGGAAGCCATCGCACCTCCCGTCGGGCAGCGCAGGGGGGCGGGGCGGAGCGGGAACGCGTACGGAGCCGCCGCCGCCGCCACCCAAGCCCTGCGTGCGGCGGGAGCGCGCTGAGGCCCGGCTGCGCGACCCCGAGCGCCCCGCGGCCCCGCGCCCGCCGCCAGCCAATCGCGCCAGAGAGGCGTGGCGCCGCTCGCCTCCGATTGGCGGCGGCGCCGCGAGGGGGCGGGGCAGAGACCTGCCGGCTGCGCGCGCCCGCCGCGCTCTCCCGCCGCCGACCCATTTGAACGTGGCAAACGCGGGCGCGAGCGGCGGCCTCTCGCGAGGGTTCGGGCGCGCGCGCGCCGCCAGGGAGCGGGGCAGCCCCCGCCTCTGAGGGAGGGGAGGCTGGGAAGCTCCGGGAAGGAGAGCTTCGTGGGCCAGAGGACGGCATTTACATGGCGACTCCGCCTAAAGTTTCCCGCCCTGTGCCTTAAACTGCGCTCCGCATCCAGTTAAACGCCCAGGTTGTGGGAGACATCGTTGATGTGTATAAATGTCTAATGGTCTAAAGAGGATGGAGCTAGGCTCTTTTCGACGGTGCCAAGTAATAGGACAAGAGGCAACGGGCAGAAACTGATGCACAGAAAGTTCCACCTCAACATGAGGAAGAACTTCTTTATTGTGTGGAAGCACAAGCACTGGAACAGATTACCCGGAGAGGTTGTAGAGTCTCCGTCACTGGAGATATTCCAGAACCGTCCAGATGCAATCCTGGGCCGTGTTCTTTGGGCTGACCCTGCCTGAACAGGAGGTTGGACCAGAGGACCCGCTCTGGTCCTTTCCAACCTGGCCCGTTCTGTGGCAGATTCTGTGGAACAGCTTGTCAAACCTCCCAGAGAGCACCTGTGCCGTCAACAGAGTGACAGGGTTTGAAGTTCATCACATTAGAGGATGAGTTCCTCAACAAGGCTTTTTGAGGCTTTAAAAATACTTTTAATTGACTGTGATAAAATAAACCTTTTACAGGAGTTCTGTATGCCTCTTGGTACCGATGATTCAGTTTGAGACTGGGTTAAATACCAGTTTGGCATGACACTAAAAGTCTAAAAGAAAAAAGGAAAACCCAGCTTTGAGTCGTGACCATAAATACAGTGTTTCGAGTCAAAACAAACAATTTAGCGAATTCGAGAGCTTTGCAAGTGGATGTGTGGAGAAGGAAGCCCTTTCTCAAATCAAAGGTCAGCACTGTGTTTTGGGTAATAATGCCATGAAGCCAACAGGAAATAGTAATTTACTGGAGAGCATTAATCAGTATTTTTAAATGGGATTTGCACTTAGATGCTTGGTCAAGTAACAGGATGTCAGTGTGGACACACTGATATCACTTCAGACAGTAGAAGTAAAAGCAACTAGTTTTGAGAACATCAAAAATAGTGAAGCCTACTTCTTGGTGTCTCTCATGTGAGTTAATTGCTATCTAGTACAGTTGAGTATCTGAACTTTTCACTTGGCACTCTACCAGAGTCTTATTTTCACATGATGTGTTAGTACTTACTATTTTTTGAGATGCTTCCCTTTTGTTTGGCGAGACTAAAGCTGCTGGACAAGTTTAAAATTGCTAGGGAGGAGTAGGTGTACTCATTGCTATGTAGAATTTATCACAGAAAAGCTAACAGGGTGAATTATTAACATTTCGGCAAATTGGAAAGTACAATGCAAGGAATAAATTGTACTTTCAGAAGCACAAAAAAATTTAATTATAAATTGGTACTGGGATTACTGAAAATACAATAATTAGTACAAAATGCATGCGTGGCTATATTCTCGCAAGTAGCAATTACTGTCAATTGAGACAACAGGTGTTAGTGGTTACTGTGGGACACAGTTTCCTAAAGCTATACTACTGGAAATGGCAGTTTGGTAAGAAAAGAGATCCTGAGAACATTGAAGCCACTGGGCAGACAGGGACATGTCGAAGGATATTGCTATTGTTTTACTGTGAATGAACCTTTTGGCTTGAAATGGACTGTCAAATTCCTTACTTCTGTTTACTTTGGCACACAGCTGCCAGCACTTTGTAACTGGTGTATTCAGTACCTGCTTGTACACTCTTCTGCCCATGAAGTTTCCCTTGAAAGAATAAAATATACTCCTAGAGATACAAATGCTCATATAGTATTGTATGTTTATGCTGATCACCATCCTTCTGCATGATGTTGTCATTTAGAGATTTCTGTTGATCTCCCATAGCATCAGGACTTTTCCCTCCCAGTCCACAGGCAACTGAAGAGGAATGTTAGATAAGAGGGACTATTGTCTTCTACTGATCAGAGAACGTTTTTCTTATATTTCTGCCTGATATCTCTGATCATACATTTAAATCTGATTATGAAATATGGTTTTAGATGAAGCAGACATTCAGATTAATTTGCAGAAAGCAGCAGGCCTGATTTTCCTGCTGGGATCACCTGCACACAATTCATGTACAGGCTATGGGATCAGTGTTATGCCATTAAAGAAGCTTTGGACAACTGGATATCAGTTCTTTTAGAGAAAGTAACACCTAATTTGATTTAAATTTGTCAGGGTGACTGTTGCTACAAATAATATGACAATGCCTTTTGATCTGAAATGTAATGAAAATTGAAATTAATATTTAAAATGTCATTTTTGGGAAAGATGACAAAGAGAAAAGCCAACAGTGTGGGTAGCGCATGTGAATGGCTCACCACTTTTTAATCTGCTTAGTTGTTTTAAAGCTACATGTTTGGTACATTGTAAGGGTGTGCAGGAAACCACAAAAATAGAAATATCAGCTTTGTTTGTAGGAGGAAGAGAAACGGCAGAAAAAGAATGTAACGGTTGGTAAGGCAAGTTGGTAAGGCAAAGGCAAAAGAAATTAAAGCCATAAAAACCAGACCTAACAAAAACAGGAGTTATAAATAAAGGCAAGGTCTATGAAACAGACCACACAGCAGTCAGTTGGAGTCTTTCTGCTTGTAAGAAAGCTTGTATGAGGCTTTTAAAAAGAGATAATAAAAAATCCTTTCTCTTGGCCAGAATCACATTTACCCTTACTCCAAACTGTCCTAAAGGACTCCTTGTTAAAACTACAGCTAAACTAAATTTAAATTATACTGCATATCATAAATCACTGTATCAAAAGAACGCCACCAATGAATGAATCCTGCTTGGAAAATAAATGGATTTTTTACTGTGCATTTTGTTTCCATAAATACCTTTGCATTATTGCAGTCACAGCTGTTTTGCTGTCCTGATTCATTCAAGCACAGTGACTCTGCTGTTTGACAGAAAGAAACATGTCCAAGGTGATAAGCAGAAGCAGCAATGAAACAATTACAGAAGAAGAGAATTCAGTGTCTAACCTCCTAATTTCTAAAAGAACTGCAAGTATATGACCTGTCTTTGACAGTGAAATGGGATGCTGAGTGAAAAATATTCATATGAAAGAATGAGTAACATCTCCTTAAAGGAACCATTAAATTAGGCCTATATTTTTCACTTCCTGTATCATAGCTGAATAAGACATTTCAAATCTCCCTTCACCTGTGCCAAAATCAGTGCTGAAGCTTTCTGAGTTTATTTCCATTCACAGTTTTTTATCTGAATTTGTCACGAAGGCATCTGTTATACTGCTAATAGGCTGTGACATGTCTTGTATGAAAAAGTACAATGATTGAAGGCTTGAAAGGTTTATCCTCATTCTGTTGGTGTCCTTGTTATTCATGTTGATCATTCTGACCTACAGGTATCCATTCAATTATATATTTCTCATTAATAAATGAGTTTCAATTGATTATTAAGCGAAAGCCCATTCTCCAATAAGAGAGGAAAAATTATTTTGTCGTAATATACTGCATTGAAAAGAGAGAGAATTCTCAAGATGGCATTAAAAATACCATGTTAAGAACTCCAAGAAAGTATAAGATTTCTTGACTGAAAACTTAAGCATTCTTAATTTAATTTAATTTTATTTTATTTAGATAATATTTTTTCATGTATGATGAGTGAACTATGCACCTTGCTAGCCAGTTGGAAAAGGTGTTCCCACCAGCAGGCTGTGTCTAAAAATGTGCCTTGGGTAAATATAGGGTAAAGAGGGTGATGAACAAGTTTTACTCTTTGTTTTCTGGATTATCAAGTTAACACTTGAACTGCTGATCAGTTTTGTGCTTACAGGCAGTTCAAAGAATCAACATGCAAACATTTGCATTTATCAGCCAAACTTCACTAACCACTTGTGGAGAAATAGATCAGATGTTTTAGGAAGAGGGGGAGAGAGGGTGAAAAATACCCAAACATAACTGCATTGTCTGTGTTGGTGTTTCACCTATAACTAGTTGAATCTGCAGTAAAGTAAGGTGTAGTTGAGTTTGTTATTCTTAATGAGGAAATATCTCTTTTATTTATTCTTTTATTTATTTATTTCAATGTTTCTATGGCAGTAGACACCTGTTATTATAATTGTGCATTCTTATATAATCTTAGAACATTTTCTAAATAGTTGGTGTTACTGACAAAGAGAAGGCAGCCATTTGTTTGAGGCATTCAGAAGGATGTAATTGTCCAGAATATAAGACACAAAGAACTTGAGCTTGGTGAAGCATGTCTGGTTCAGATATAGCTAAAGCTGAAGTAAAGTTTGGTTTTCAATTGCAAAGGTAAAATGTAGGTCAAAAGCTTGTTCTCGTTTCTCTCTGCTTATTTGATTGACCTCACTGAGGAGTAACTCAAATAGCATTTGGCCTTTGGATCAGTAGTGTGACCTCGTAGTATGGGATTTGTTACAGCATTGCTTGAATTCTGGAGGTCTTACTGCAGATTTTGCCAGGACTTATTCAGATAAATAGATCTCTGTGAGTGTAATCAAAGCTGAGAATGAAGCAAACTTCTCACAGCAAGATTTTTCATGTGATGATTAGATTTTGCATAAACAGTGAAGATATTTAGAATATAAGTGATGCCTTTTGTCATGTCCTTGTGCACCAGCACAGTAGAGTGTGCATTTGTTTCCTACGGCATGAAGTGCCCAGAAGAAAAGAGTCAATAATTATTTGTGCACCTGTAAGAATTGTAATGTGTATTCTTGGAAGACCACGAGAAATAAGGCTTGAAAGGTTAAATTCCTTTATATTCCTCAATAAAGGAAGTCATACCTTCCAGAGGGAGAGCAATGGATAGAACTCAAATAGTACTACATTACAGATAAAGACTACAACAAACCAGGATCAGAATTATTATTTCAATTATCTTAGATTCAAATACAATCCTCATTAGTGTGGTAACAAGAGAATGAAGCTTAGTCAGTCATTCCCAGCTCATGCCACTGAAATTAGCAGGAAAAATAAGAAGGAGAAGGTAGTTTCCTGCCAATGTACTGCCTGCTCTTTTCAAGATATCTGAATTATTCAGGAAAAGCAGGAAAGAATCAAAAAGGTCTGTAGCCTACAATTGCATTTGGTAAAACCACTGGAGGAGAAGTAGTGATATTAAAAGAGCTATATGAATGGCAGAAATTTCTAGTCAGAAGCTCTAGAGTTTTGTTAATTTAAAAAGCAAAAACCTCTATGGGCCATAAATTAGGATCCTTAAGCTTGAAGAATAGACAAACAGAGATAGCAATGGATTTAATGAGTTGTCCTGATGGATGGTACGTTTCTGTGAGTGACTTGGCAGCTTTCCAAAATCAGCCTGGAATATTCTTATGAAATCAGCCATCGCCAATAGCTGCTTACCTCAGGTGCCACATCTGAATTAATCTTGTTAGTTCACACTCTCTAATAAAATAATTTTGTGAGTTTTCCACATTAGGAAAGAAAACAAATTGTCCAAGGCGTAGCAGCATACACTGTGCCTAAATTCCTGAAGATTTGTTTCCTTTGTCTCCCTAAACTCTCTCCCACCTCTGCTTCAGTAGCCTCCCATCTTCCACTGGGAACTGGGATCATCCCTGTGATATTATACACAGATATTGTGTACTGTCTGGTTAGTGTGTAGCTGAATGGCTGCCATGCTCTGGCCAGCACATTCTTGCTGATTAGTCATCCTGTTGGCAAATTAAAGAACTGAGTCCTCTCTAGTGAACTTTGTATCTTCAGTTATAAATAAATAACGCCCAAGTGTATTTAACATATGAAAGGTTCTGCAGCCTTGAGAGGCTTTTACATACTCCGTCATTCCAGAAAAAAAATTGAGAGACTTGACTTAGCTGTCTTTGGAAGAATTTAAAAACCGAAAGCACCTGCAAAAAATAGGTAAACAATAGCTACTATTGTTTTTTAAAAGAGCTGTAGTTGATAGAGCTTGCCCTGTAGGAAGCTTTTTCTGCCCAGGCCACTTGCTGAGGGATCCCCCATAGCTAGTGTCAGTCTGGCTGTAGTAAAGGGGTAAGGCAGAAAATAAGATTATAGTATTCACTTCAAAATTACACATTTCAGTAAACTAGAACTGATCAAATGCTAGAACTT
>WAAE01052265.1:0-13768 GCA_013400495.1 Nicator chloris | reverse complement strand
TATGTGTCGAGTGTGACAGTTTAAGTACTGAAGTGATTTAAAAAATGAGTCAGATGAAGGATGTATATCCCAAGTAGTGAGAATAAAATGGAATAAAACAATTGTGGCTATCAAAACTTTCTCAAAATGTCCTGGCTGAGTGAACCAGGAGACCAAAGTGTGGTGTTGTTTACAGTGACTGGGTCTTGCCCAGGTGCCAGTGCAGATGTAGCGAGGGAGTAGTGCATGCCATAATGGCATCCTAATCTATAATTTTAAGCCACTTATGCTTAAATTTATTACTCAGACCAAGACTCTTCTTGGCTGCTGGGTTCATCTACCTCCAGGAAGGTTCAAATATGATTGATTTAGCAATGCTTCTTTCATCAGTCTGCAGTCAGCAAGGCTTTTTCTTATCCCTGTACAATTTCATTTCTGGTGGATTGGCACATGTTTTGATACATGAAGCTACATGTTTGCAATCTGAATTACTTGATGTTACTGTTTGGGAATGTGAAAATTTCATTGTGAAGGTTTGTCATTTGACTTCTGCATATTTTAAGTCCTTGTTAGTAAAAATGATGTTTTTTTTTCCCCCACCTAGTAGTTCTGTAAACTCAGCTTGGAATTTGACAATGAAGTGGCATCTTGCTGTCTTCTGAAGTCCCGTAAATGAATTTCTAGAGTGCAATGTGGGCATTTAGTAATCTTCTTCTAAAGGTTGTTTTTGGCATGTTTTTGGCACATTAAGCTGTGACACTTTGAAATTGTGTAGGAAGAATCAAGAGGAGGATTGGAATATGGCTTATTCCAAAATGCAAAAATAAAAGGGTAGAGAAAATGTATTATGGTCACAAAGACTGGCAGGTCTAATTTTGTTTGCATCCGGAGAATAGAACACTGAAGTAAGTGTGATGCTTTCAAGTAGTTTCTTCAGAGAGTAGAATTTTACTAATTATATCAAAATGCAAGCAAAACATTTAATAGCCTTTATAATACATACACTCTTCCAGTGTAGATTTCTTCATGTTTCATTATCTTCAGGAAGAAGTTTTTTGTTTCTATAAATATTGCTGGATACATTGATGAAGGATCCTTAGATTGTTTTAGAGATGTTACTCAACATCTCTTAATGGTGCAGAGTAAGATTCAAGTAAGCACAGCTTTTAATGTCCAGCCATCACTTCAGGTGACTGGACAAGTCCTCCGAGGCCTTATTGCTCTGTTTCAGTGCAAATAACCATGTTTAACTTGCCATTGCTCTTTGCTTTAGCCTACTAATAAATCTACTGCATAAATTTTTCCTACGAAAAGAGGGAAATTAAAAATGAGAAATATGTTTCTAATTATCTGCAGACAGAAGTTATGGGAGCAAGTGAAATGAACATACCCACAGAACCGAATTTCATTATGGGAAGGATTGCCTGGTATTGTCTCTGGTAGTGTGGGGCTGGATTTCATAACGCAGAAAGGCTCATGGTTTCCCCAGAAAGCCATCTGGGTGTTTCCTGGGTCCATCTGCTCTGATGCACACACAACCTGTGAATGCCAGTTGATTTTAATAAACAGTTTCTATTGAACTTTTCTTATGTTGGCATGGTGCATGTTACTATATTACACTTGTCTTTCTGGAAACAACCACAGAACAGTGTAAAGATTTTTAACAATAATATAATTACATTGTTCTGACTGGACATTGAATGCATTGGAGATGCTCCTAGCTCATCTTCACGGAACAGATGATTATCAGGAATCTTCTGGCTCTTTCAAACAATCCTCTTAACATGTTTCTCTTCCTAAAGCTGTGAATATCTGCCTTAGTTAATTTGTTAGTTCTCTCCTCTGTGCTGTTTTCTAAGGATCAGTGTTTTAGAAGAGCTTCTAATTTTTTTATGACACCTCCTAATTTCCAGGCTAGACACAGTCACAGCTAGCTTAAACATGCTTGTTCTTGTGCCAGTGTTTTGCTTAAATAGATCTTCTTCTCTTTCATGTTTATGTAGAAGGGATTAGAGCAATAGACATTGCCTGTCTCAAAGGGAAATGAGAGGACAAAGTGAGAGAAGTTTCACTTGTATGAATGATGGGAAGTCTTGGCTTCTGCATTAGAACATGCTCGAAATCTGAGTGAAGTCGAACAAGGCAGAGAAGGATTGTAAGACTGAAAGGTCAGAGAGTTTAGCAAAGTCAGAACAGCAGTGTGAACTAATTGGGATTTGTTTGCTTTTCCTTGCCTATAGAAGTTGTCTTGATGAAGTTCATCTTTGCAAAGCTAGGTAGACAAGCTTCTGATTGGCGTTACAGGAAGTTTCCAAAGGTCAGATTAAATGCACATGTCTGTTATGATTAAAGGTTCGTCCTCTAAAGTAACTGAGATGACTGAGCAGACAAATTACAATGTGACTTTAAGCAGGCCTCTTGACTTTCCCCATGGCAAAAGTTTCTTCTCAGTTCTTGTTAGGAATTCTGTTCAGTCTTACTTTATCATCAGCCAGGGACACATCACTGTGGGTATTCTTTTGCTTGTTGCTCAAGGACATTGAGCTGCTGTGAATGGTTTAAATTTTTGGAAAAAAGGCGTCATGTAGCTGGATTTGCATTAACTGTGTAGCTGGTGGTGTCTCAAAACTGTGAATGGTGCTGCTCACAGTAAAGTCAGGGTTTACTTCCCAGCATTATGACTTTTACCTTTTAAATACCAGTAATAAAGTAATCAGAGGTCTGGGACTTTCATCTGCAACAGATTTATATTTTATTTGGTTTTCATGTTACTTTTCACTGTGCATGAGGAAATAAACACAGCTGAAGTAATTCTGAGAGAAATTACAGGGCAACTGAAAATCAATTCAGAGTTGCTAAACGCTTCCTTCAGTATTTATTTGGGCTCTGTCTTTGTCTTCATCTGTCCCTCTTTTGGATGATATGCCACTTTTTACTATTGCCATATCTGTTGCTCTTTGTAGACACTAAAATAGATTGTTACCTCACATTTCACAGAAAACATATGAAGGGAAAGCTCTGCCATTAATCTTACTGAATGAGTCATTATTTTCTGCTGGTCCTTGAAATTAAGTAAAGTGTGGGTAACTTGAATTGCAGCAGCTTTGCACTGTGGTTCGTAGTCTTGACATAAAAAGACTGTGGGCATGCTGAATCAGTGGTATTTTGTCTCTTTTATATCTTCTGGCCTCAAGAACAACAATGTGTTTGTGAAATGTAATAAGGACTGGTTCTTTCCCCTCACTCTCCCCTCTGTCCATATTGCTTTGCTTAAGGTGTTCTACTTCCTTTTTCTTTCAATGTCAGGAATTTTATTTTAATAGGACTTGTGAAATCTGGAGACTTGTGGAAGATTACTAAATCTGCCAAAAGTTTATAAGGCTCATGAAAAGTATATGAGATTATACATAAACTCCTTTTCACTCCTTGGATCTGCTTGCTAGGTGATGTGAATCTTCATTCCGTAGGAAAGAGGCTTTCTGCTCAGTGTATTCTCCAAATTTTCCTGAAAGATAATTAGTCTAACGGCCTTTGAAGTGTGTTCCTTAATGTTAATCTGGTTTTCAATGCTGTATTATTTTGAGAGGGTTGTGTTTTGTATTTGCTGTAGGTTGATTCAGTTTGTGTTACTTTGGGTCATATTTTGTATATTTTGGAATTTATTTTTTCATGTCTGCTTGTCATTGAAGATCATTTTTAGTCAGGAGCAGTATGCATGTAGGAGGAGGCACATAATGGTGTGAAGCACAAGGCTTTGTAGTTTCTTTGGGTAGCTGCCTGGAGGACAAGCATTTCTCTCCCTTGTGGACTGCAATTATGCTGTTACATCGCATGAAGAGAACTAGGGATGATATCTTGGAGTTTCTACTTCGTACGTTCTGAAAACATCATGCTTCTGGATATGTTATCTCTGGGACTTTCTGATATCCTTCCTAAATAATAAACGTGATGACCCACATGCGGCCCATGCAGTCTAAGCTGCAGTAACCTCCCTGGAGAGATGTTCCGGAGGCCAGTTGGCTCAATCCTGCCTCTCACCCATGCCAGTGTTTGCCTTGCCCACCTTGATCTCAGTGGATCCCAGCATCTGTGATCCAATGCTTTGGGTGGGCCTGCAGCTGATATGTTCAGAGAGTGCCTTGTGTGCCTGTAACATGGGCATGTCCAGGAAGGAGTGCAGTAGCCAGTCACAACACAAATCGTGAGTGGAGCTTATAGAATCATTCTCTCTTGAGGAGACTCAGCTATAAATTTATGTGAATGCACATGGTATTTCTTTCTTTTTCTGCTCATTTCCCATTTTTTGTCAATTATGTAGTAACCAGTATACAAAGAATGGAGAAACTGAGTTAGTAGTACTAGTTTATTATATTAATTACATTTCCCCTGAATTTGTTAAAATTTGTTGTTCATCTTTGGGATTAGAGTTCTTTGATCTCAATTTAATCTCAAGCAGAGTCAGTCTTCTAAAGTCATCTGGGTAATTTTCAGTAGTTTTTCCACGCTTGTAAACTTTTACACCAGAACAATCATCACCAAAACACTTTTTTTTTGTTATGGACTATGGACATAACAATTTCACGTTTACAAAGCCAGTTTGAGAATCAAATGTAGTAGCCTCATGCCAAGATAAGTCTCTGATAACAGGAGAATAATTCACTATAACATTTTCGTACGTTAAGCTGCACCGAATGCACATTAATAAAATGGATACATAGAGGGATGGTGTTGCACTGCAGGATGTTTGTCAGGTTGTTTTCGTTGGCCTGACAGAACTCCAGTATGAAAAGTATAGAGTGTGGACAGATTCAATAATGAACTTGCATACCAAATCATCTGTCGGAACCCTGGTCAGCTGGGAACAGACTTGCTGACAGAAATGAGACTCCTAGTATAGCCATGTGGTGCTTTGTCTTATTTAAAACTCAGTTGGCCCCTTGTTCTGTAAGTTTAATAGAGATGTAGCTTCCATTTGCACAATGTCAATTTTGCTGCAGTTTGTCCTGCAGAATGTTGAATGCCGTATGCTGTGCTCTGTGACAAGGATGCATTAGGAATCTTGGAAAACACAGCAATGCTCAAAACAAATTTTGATTAAGATTCATTTACAAGAGGAGTCTCCCACAGTTTTTATAGCCTTGAATAGACAATGGTTTGGTGAAATAAACTGTTATATGCAAAAATTACAGCAGAATTTATAGTTGTTAGACAGCCTTGTTGCAGTGCTAGGAAATTGTTGTTAATTGATCCTACCATTTTGTTATGATGGATCTTGTCTAGAAAAGAAAACAACTTGTAGCATCTTATAAATTTTATTCTTTCTTTTTCAGTTATTTCTTAGATTAGGAATAGAAATCTCTTCCATCAGCCTTTTGGCATATATAGTAGTTGTTCCTAAACAGGCTTTGAAAGTTAAGTGAATTAAAGACAAGCAACAATTTTTTTTCATGTAGAGCTGATCAGCATTTTAAATTTCTATTTTGCAGGCATTGTTAATACTTTGAAATGCAATTTTGTTGCACTAAAATGTATTCCAAACAAATTCAAAGATGCCGTGTTTTGGTTTTATGTTCTTTCATGACATAGTGAGAGACTCATGTTGTGATCCTGCTGTTCTGATGATTATGCTCTACCATAATGGAAGTGATTTATTTGTTTTTTGAAACTATGTCAGTCTGTCATTGCAACATGCATGGTGTATCAATATTGAATCAGTCATCCAATTAGACTTTTAGCTACTGCTGAAAAATCATGGTTTTTTTTTTTTATATAATGAGCAAAACGTGACGATTTGTGATGAAACTTTGACAAGCAACCAAACATTTGATGCAAAATAAAAATATTGTCTTCTTTGAAAAAAGGGAGGATTTTCTTAAATTTCAGCATATTGCTTTTCTTCTTTGGTTTGAAAAGTGATTTTGATGGAAGGTTGGTGTTAGCAGCATATATTAGAAAAAAACCTGAAAGAGATCTCTGGGCATCCTTTTCTTTTCCAGCAGAGGATGGATCACTCTCTGTCTTTTTCTCTGGCTGCTAGTTCTTCGTACATATAGCCTGAATTTTAGTTTAGATTTTCATCCTGATTTGGAGGCTTTGCCATAGCTGTAAGCCTTTGTCTAGAAATTTGAATTGTTTCTCACTCAGCAAATTAAGCTCTGCAGTGTCCACTGCTGGTAAGCTTTTCAAGCTGTCACAGGTTTCCTCTGTTCTCAGTTGTGCTTTCTGAAATGCACTGCAGTTTGGGTACCCATCCCACAGATTTGTGGTAGGGGTCTCATAAATGGTGAAGTTGGGGAGATTTCAAAGGGCCATGAGGATACTGAGGGGAAAGTGATGGGTAAGTTCTTTGATCAGCATTAACTACAATGCCAGTAAACCTTTAACTTAGCTGCCATTAATTCAGCCTGACTGAAATAGCATTTAGAGTTAATGAAACTAGTTTTAACAGGATCTGCAATGCTTTCTGTGTGTGAACGTGTGACATTTTACAAGTGCATTGCAAAGACTAAATTGATTCTTAGAAGAATACATTTCTCTAGTCCAGACAGGACCTAATAGATCTTTTTCCTAGATAGCAGACTTAACTTTTTCCTAATTTTCTGTCTTGATTAAAATCCTGAATGGGGGGGTGGTTTCTACTAAATGTCTGCTCAAAACAAGCGTAGAGAAAATGGAATGTCAGCCTTAAAAATGTCACTTTAATAAGGTTTGATAGGATAAGGTCCTAGAAGTCTCCTAATGATATATATGCAAGTATGGAGTATGTATGCTTGCTGTATTTGGAGTCAGTGTGTGCAGGAATGTATATTCCAAAAATATTGATGACACTGTGCTGGAGAGACTGGTAGGAATAAGGACCACTGGCAAAGAAAAAGAACTGGCAAACCAAAGATACAGAGGTGGATGAAAGGGAACTGAATAGTCAATACAGAGAGTAAAAGAGAAATATCAGGCTGTTGGGGCAAAGAGGCAGATCACTTATTAAATAGGAGAAAACAGTTCTCATTAAAACCCCTGCCTATTAATACTTAGATTTCATAAGGGAAATGGTACAATTCTAAGGGATATTTATGCTTTTAGGTGTGAAAATTGAAACCATTTCCTTTGTGTCTCTGTGTATGCGCACAAGCACTTGTATTGTTCTAACATTTTTTTCATAGTGCTGACTGTGGTTTTAGCACAGAATATACTCTAGTTTTGGTAAGTTAATTTTTGTCTATCCATAAAATTCTGCTGACTTCTCTTTTGTGTCTAAATACTTGACTGATTATTGAATTCCATGCATTTATGCATACTTCAGAAGTCTTATTTAACAATTAGTGTTTGGAAAAATCAAGGAAAGGCACATGCCATGCATATGCCACATATTTAAATCACACTTTAAAAAAGCCGTCTGCTCAGCACTTCATTTTTAGGGTGTTCTCTGCTCTGCAGCGAAATGTATCACTAATAAGAGTTCAAAACTAATTTAGGTACCTATTAGGCATAGTTTAATTTTATTTATACATGTGTGTGTGTTTGTGTGTGTATTACGAGATGCCTCATAATTACATTTCCAAACCAGTGACAATTTAACCTAAACTCCTGAAGGTGACATATTGTAGCTAGTAAGCAAGCTTATAGAGTCTGGACAAAGACAACAGAACTTCATATTGAGCTGTGGGCAGTACCCACTCATAAAACTCAAAATTTTTATTTGTGATTGTTTTTCTGCTCTTGTATAATTTGAAATTGGGTAACAATTCTTTGGAATAAGCTATAACCACTTATGTGTTTTAATAATACAAGGTTTTCCAATATTGTCCAATGGTTGTTGAATTTTTTTTATTTTCTTGGTTCAGAGCAGGGACATTACTGTTATACTTTGTTTATCTGAAACTGTTATCTAGAACAATATTATGGCAACCAATTATTCTGTTTTTAATGTTGGTGGGCAAATTCCCCAGACCATCTAAGCTTGTTTAATATCCCCTTGCAGTGTTTGGACAATGGACTGATGTTATTAGAAACTATGAATCAAAGTTAAATTGAGGGTATAAATCATGTTTAAACTGTGGAACAAAATCATGATGATGTGAAAGTGCAAGTAAGTAAAGGAAACCATAGGATAAAATAATGGCAGCTTCTTGCTTAAAGTAGGTGCAGACTGGTTAAGTCCTTCCTGATGGATGTGCAGCATGCACAGATGATGCCTTCCCTGTGCTGCATTTGCACTGTGTTGATGTGACTGTTCTGAAAGCACCTGTACTGCAGCCTGGCCGTTGGCTGAACCAGCGTGGGGGTCCTCTGCTTCTCCCTCACATCTGAAAGAGGGGTGGAGATGCTGCAGATGTGTGTCTAGGTGTTCCTACCTGCAGCTGACCTGCCTGATGCCGTCTGTGCTGTGGTCCCTTCTGCTAGCTTAGGGTGCTGCCATTCGTACCAGGAGACACTTGAGCATGATACGGAGAGGATGTAGGGGTTTGCAGGAGAAGCAGTCACTTCTGTTTTTAGATCAAGAGGCAAAAAGAACTGAATAAAATTAAATTACTCTTATGCTACCAAGTCATCTGTTGGAATGATGATTTCGTAAACTTCTGTGAATTTGGTCAGTGAAGCTTGGGTTAACAGAAGAACAGAAATAATTATTCCTCGAGCTTAGAAATCGCTGTGTTTGCTTTCTTCCAAGGTAGGGTAGGTGATGGGGAAGCATTTCTGTATGAGCCGAAAGTTTGCTTTTCCTGAAACATGCTTTTTGTGTTTTCTGCAACTGTGGAATATTTTTGTTTTCTGTTGGCTACTAGTAAGTTATGTCTTTGATTCTGCCCCTACTAGACTGAGTATTTTTAGTGTTCTGCCATTTTCTTGGAGGAAGTCTTTTGGTAAGAGCTGGTTTGAGCTTATTTAATGTGAAAACGTGCATATTTGAATATGCACAGGTAAGTGTTCACATACTTAGCTAGCAGTCCCAGAGCAGCAGGATATATGCATTTCTGCATCCTCTTGGGTATATCTATCTCTGCTCCAGTTATGGATGCCCTACGTAGATGCTTATTGGTGTAATGAGTTCTTTTCTGAACAGCACAGGCCAGATCCAAACTTAGCGAGTTGTTGTATCTGACTGCCACTAAACAGTGTGGGGAGCGTTTAATGCAAAAGCATGGGAGTCTGTATTGTAAAGTATTAAATCCAAGAAGTGCAAGAAAGAGTAATGAGAAATTTAAAACAAGGATGTTAAGTGTAACTCAAAGCCAAACATCTCTTGAAACAGTAAAACTTCTTCCCACAATCTGTATGTTAATTTTGTGACTTTCAGTTGGACTCCTGATGCATGTGTGCTGATATCTATGCAGAATCTTTTCAGTAATCCATACTGTTATCACTGCATTGGTTTTAAAAATGTTAGGTCTCTACAGCACTGAGCAACTGCATGGTAAACAAGCCTTTTTACTTACCCTTACCTTAGACTTTATGTGCAAACCTTAATACCTTATTCATATAAGGTCTGACCTTTCCTACAGTTGCAAACAAACTTCCAAATAAACCTTGAATTATTAAACTACCCTTTATGTGAATGTAATGCAGTTCTCGTACTATTTTATATTTCTCTAGCTTCCATGCTTGTATTACAGAAATGCATGCAAATGGCAGATCTGTCCTTCATAAGTAAAATAGGTTTATCTTTTCCTAATAAGGCAAAAAATTCAGTCTAAAGGTTTTGTTTGACCAGAACTGAAATCCTATAATAAACATTATAGGCATAGAAGAGACTTCTATTCACTTGTTAATAGATGTGTAGGGATCTGTTTCAAGTCATGTTACAGGACTACCATAGTAAACATTGGAGATTAATATTATTAATTTAGAAGACAATCTATGACAGAAGTTCATGTTCTAGTAACTATGTTGTTTCTGTTCAATTGTGTGCATGTGTGAACAAAATATTGTCGGGTTGCAGTGCTGTATGTATTTTTATTTGCATTGTATTAGCAATTCATGATGGGAAAGTGAAACCAACAGTCATGGGCTGAGGAGTTGTTATGCCAAATATAACTTTTTCTTCCTTTGAAGGCACCCTTTCTGTGGTAGTCAGCCTCATGAATTCCCAGTCTTGAATTTCTGTGGATCACAAATGGAATTTTGAGTTTTGTGATGGGAAGGGTAGAGGTTGGTAAGTAGGAGTGAATGTATGAGTACAGACACATGTTTTGTCTTAAAAAGTAAACTTCCTCAAGTTTTCGGTTGGGGAAAAAGAAGAGCCACATTTCAAGTTAGCATTTTAGGTTTCCTTTAAATGCCAGCCTGAAGCATATTTGCAGCTGTTCCTGTTAAAAAGTGCGAAAGTTCGACTTGTATGATTTTTGGTGGTATTAGAAAGATTTCTGTGCCCTCTGGAAGAGTGCTGCATTCAGTTATGGCTATGGCATATGCACAGAAATGGACATGGCTTTGATTTATACTGCTTCATTGGATGCATATCCTGATTTAAGTCAAGATTCCCAGTTTAAGGAGCCAGTCAGTCTCCTGAATATAAAGGCAAAAAGGGCAGGAGAAGAATTATGGCTTATGTTTCCCAGGTTGCCATGACTTCTATTAGATGCCCTAGGAGTTAAAATTTCTTTTGAGAGAACATATGTCAGTTTGAGACAGGATATGTGTAGTACAGATATGTTAATTACAGCTAATGAGAGATGTGAGAAGGAGCATGAGTAGTTGCTTGTTCACCTTAATATGCAGTAACATGAGCCAAAATACCCCAAGTGGGGGAGGGGTTGTTACTGAAAGCAGTCTAGGAATTTTACAGTAGATTTTAGTGAGCTTTTTGCATACGTGGTGTTAATAAGTTCATTGTAGATTTTTGAAGTGTTTTCTTTTTCAGTTATACGTGGTTTTATTTTACTGGTTTTAGTAAATTGTGTTGAAAGTCATACAAAATATATGGTATGATTGGAGTAATGTTTGTACTGAACTCTGAATTTTTGCATGCCTTGCTGCTTGTTACTTCTTATGAATAGTAATGGTGGATTAAAATGTTTGCATTTATTTTGCCTTAGATTTTGATATATTTCAGTGAAGTTGACAGCCCTTACATTATTGTCATAGGAGCCACAGAGAAGGTATTCAGTGTCCTGAAAGAGACCACTTCAGTGTATCTCACTGAAATGCTTGAGAATATAGAAGAATTTCTAAAACTATAATTCTAGGCTTGTCATTATTGCTTGTCTAGGCAATAATTCTAGGCTTGTCATTGTAGAAAGGCACCTTCACACATCTTTAATTTCTGTAACTAGTTTTAATAATTTCCATGGGACCATCCTGAAAATAGACCTTTTCTCAGTTATGCCCTGGTTATGCAGGTCAAACTGATTTATTTTTTGCTATCACTTTATTTTTGTGATCTGGATAAGCATGCATAAACATGAAATTATGGATATTAAGCTGTACCTAGTGTTTTATATTCTTTCCCATGCAACTTTTTCCTGTTTCAGAGGACAAACCATAAAAACAACCTGATGCATACTTTACTTTCTGGGCATAGCACTATGCAATCTACTTTGAAAGTACACAAACTTTGACAATTCTAAGAATTGTTCAGCTTGTAACAGCATTGTGTAGAACTCTGCACACACTGGGAAACTATGGTGTGTCTTATGACTTGCAAAATTACACCTACATTTTCGAGGAAGAGGGATAGTGTTGTTGAAGACATGGGAAATTTCAGGTGGTTTTTGTACATTTTGCAGTCAACTCTAAAAATAGCCTGAAACTTGGATTTATATGTATCATGACTTTTTTTCTGTCAATGTTTATAAAATTAGAAAGGTGATATAGATATGTGACTCTATATAGATGTTTCAGACTTCATGAGAACATATAGGGTTACTGAATTGAAATAATGTATTTGGAACCTCATGGAATGGTCATCTTCTTTTGCAATATAATTAGGAAATGCAGTAGTTTCCATTTTGTGTGTGCAAACAGAAAATGTGTATATGGAGCCAGTGGGTATATATCTGTACTAAACTTTATATTTACTCAAACCTTTTGGCTGTATTTGAATCTTCTTCTAATTTCTTTCTTGTAACTAATTTACATAACGCTGCTGCTCACTTAAAATCAGCTCGTTCTAAGGACTGATATAATGTGTTGTGCTAATCTAGGTCCTTTCATTCTGAGAGATCAGTGGTTTGCAAATGCTCATAATTCTGTCCTCATTCTGTGAGTTAAAATGTATTGCTGCCGTCTCATCTTCATAAAAATGAAGAAAATGAAGTAGAAATTTGTGAAGTTGTTCACCGTATTAGAGGAAGGTTGTAGTAGGACTATGTTTAAAATTCAGATGTGTTTATTCTGCCGCCTGTGTTTTCTTTTGATTTTTTTTTGTCTTAATTTCTGAGCTTGCACAGTAAAACTCTGGGAGAAAACTTTTTGCCTTCATTGAAGGCAGAAGGAGTAGGACTTCATTCAAAAACACGTGAAGAGTAGTTCTACTGCCAATTAGGACAGCCTGCAGTAGTCTGTAAAAACATGCTTTTGCTCACAAAGAAAGGGAACTTCAGATTCCCCATCCAATATTGTTTTTGAAGTCCCTTTCCTAAAGATGTGGTATTAAACCTACTTATGTCAAACTGTATCATTTTGCTACTTGCAAGAACCTATCTGACAATGGTCCTTGCAAGTTACTGCTGCTTTTGTCTTCCTCTATTTTCATTTCAGACTCAGCCTTAATCTCCTCCTGGAACATTCAGGCATTTTCCATTTGTCTGCACATGGACATTAATTCCTTAGACAGCTTTAGGGCTTCTACAAAATCAAGTGGTGTAAATTGAAACAGTGCCTTTTGCCATTTCCATGTTAAGTATCTGTTTGGATGTGTGGCTGCTGATATTTTATCTTGTTCTTGAACAACTTTCTATTGCAAACTTAATTTATTGTCTAGTGGAGATACAGTGAGTGCAATATGGTATCTGTCACCTTTGGCAACGTGGCCCTCGAGTAGGTGGAGGGATTTACTTCAGAGGAAATATCTTAATACTTGTATTTTGAAACTTCCCTTTTCCAAGAGGAGTAATTTTAAAACACAGAGGAACCTGACTGACGGCTTTTCTGGTTTCTGTCTAGAGATCCTTGATAACTTTCCTTGAATTAAGTTACTGCAGAGTGTCCAAAAGCAACCCTTCCTTTTGTTTTAATCATTGCATTTTTGTTCACTCTGTTAAGAGGGTTTTTTTGTTGATTGGTGGCAGTCTGTATGAGGAAGCTGCATTCAGACCATGTCCAAAGACTTTTCTGGAACAATACACCCATCTTCAGAATATTTGGAGTATGCTTTTGTAACTTTCCTTGTATGTACAATTTTTCTATCCTTGCAACGATTAGGAAATATTGCTTCCTTCCCTTCTGCTTAGGGAAGGAAAGAAAAGACTTGCATACCTGTGGAGAGATTTGTGACCCAACCTGTGTGATTGGTGGCAGATGCACAGATTTCTGTTCTACCTGGAATTATGTAGTGGGAGAATTGATCAAGTGCATAATGCTAGGGCACTTCTCCTTACTTACCTCTCAGAGGGAGCTGCCATTGGCAGACAGACATCCTGCCTGGTGAGATCCAGGCCTAACAGAAGACCTATATTTTAGGAATCTAATGGATTCTAAAATGCAGAAGCCTCAGTTTGGCAGATGGAGAGTTGTAGTGGTTTTGGGTACAGTGAAAGGTATGGGAAATGTGAACTCCATTTTAAAATTGAATGCAGATTGTCAGCAGGATTTCTTTATAATATCAAAACTTTAGAATGACTAAGTTGGTGTG
>WAAE01052187.1:0-10795 GCA_013400495.1 Nicator chloris | reverse complement strand
TCAGAATATTCTGTGATTAGAAATTAAATCCCTTCTAGTCCATTTAAATCAGCGTGGGCATCAAAATCATCAACACATTTCCTCAGCTGTCCAACACTTGCTGGTGCTTGTGTTACCATGTCTGGGTTTTTTACATATTCATAATGAGGTCTTCAGATCCATGATAACCAGGCTGTTCTCTGTGCAGCCTTGGAAGCAAACCAGACCTGTCAAAGCCAATGGAAAATAAATGTAGTGGCCAGCTAGCTTAGAAGGCTGCAGTTGGATCATCAAGAGTGAAAACTCCCCTCAGAGGTCTTCCCTCCTCCTGAAGTGTCCTTGGTCTTCCAGCAACAGATCATGCTATCCTAACCTGAGCTGCAACTCTATAAACTTAGGGATTTTTTAGCATTTCATAATTGAGCAAAGGAACTATACTTGTTTTATTTTTCTGTCTGAAGTGTGTCAGAAGAGCAGCAGAGATTTTTTTGATTTAACAGTCTCTTTCTAGACAAGGGAACTTTCGTTTTTGGTGTGATGAAATAGTGAAAAGATGTCTCACATGCCTTCTGCCCAGAAAATACGCAAGGACAAGAGTTGGTTTTCTTAATTGTTTTATGCCAATATATTACTCTGAAAAAAACCCCCTTCTCTGTAACATGAAAAAGTATTTTTTTTTAGCTCTTTTGCCTCCTTAATAGTTAGACAGCAAAGACAAAAGAAATACGTTGGTAGGGTGGGTTTTGGTGGGTGGACTGGGATTTAAACTAGGCCTGATGGTTCTGACATCAGGGATTGCCTGACATTTATTTATTTCCTCAGATTTTTTTCAGGAACTGAACTGATTTCCAGTTTTTATCTGTCAGCCTTACCTCAGTAGATTCTGATCTCAAATTCTGTATGGCTTACATAAATGCAAGTACCAGAGGCAACACTTTGCAAGATATAGTGGAACTTCTGTTCATGAACTTTAATTTGAACGTGGAGAATCTCTGTGGGAATATTGAAAATCAGAAGAGGTTGATTATCTCCTCTCACCCCTCTTTTGAGTGTTTAGTAAAACAAAAATCTGTAAGGAGAACTGATAGACAAGAATATTGCTGGAAAACATTGAGTCTAAGCAGAAGGTGAGCTTAACAGTTATAGAGAAGAAAAATAAAGGAATTGGTCCATACTGAACACAGGTTCTGCAACCCTAACAGGAGTGTGTATGGCAGGCAGTGGGAGGCTCTGTAAGACCTTCCAGTCTTAGAAGTCAGTCAGAGATACTCTTCTTCATTTTTCAGGTTTACCACACAGAAGGCATGGGGTCCTCTCACTTATGTACTTGTGGTCTCATAGTGTAAATTTTCCCATATCACCTATAGAGAGCTCACTGGGGCTTGCAAAGGATGTATATATATAGTACTATGCTGTATTTGTGTGATGTCAGCATTCCACAGAATCACTTTTTCCAATAAATATGTAAGCTTGAGGACGTGGGAATGTTCTAGTGGGAGGGGTTTTATATTGTTTCTGGAATAAACATGGTTACAAATGAGAAAAAAAAAAAATCAAGAAGTTTAGAAGGTTGCAGAATACAGTTTTTTTAGGGTTTATATAGCTAATAAAAACATGAGCAGGCTCTTGCTTCTGAGGTGGTTTTGGATAATAAAATATGATGATGTTTCATAACAGGTGCCTGGAGAACAAGATAGTCAAGGAACAGCACTACATATCAGGAAAAAAGGAAAGAATAGTGGTTATGAAGTTAAGCTAATCTACTATAAATATATCAGATTATGTTTTCATTTTTTTCATTCACAAGGCATACAAAAATGCTGGTTTCATGTTAATGGAAAACATTTAGTGAGAAATAAAACATCCCTTCAATAAACACAGTTCAAAAGCATTTTTCCTCTTTCATGTAATATAACTTTTCTATTTTTGACTGCTATTTTTTTGTGTTTGATAATAAGTATGCCTGTCTTTTTAAAGAGTGATGAGAACTAAAAATCAGTGTTCGACAAACTATGCAGAAGATGATAAAATAAATAAATCTTATTTCTGTGTTAGGATTTCATTTTACCTCTCCAACTCTATTTTAGTAACAAAAATGAGTTCTAAAGAAAATCTATCTTTAATAATTTTCCATCTGCATTGTATAGGATAATATATTTGTTTGAAGAACAGCAATAGCTCTTACTAATAATGGAGGGGTTAGTACTTCTTTCATGTAAAATAATAGTTGTGGCAGTCCAAATAGGAACTGCTTAATGACTCATTTGTCATTTCAGTCTTTCAACGCAGCTACATAAGATGCTTTTATATCCTTGTTTTGCTGCTTCTTTCTTTTTCTCTCTGCTTCTTTTATTATACCTATTGTTCACTGCTGAAATGAGCACGGCTGCTCAGCTGATGCCGTTTTTCATAGGCTCTCACTGCAAGGGAGGGAGATGAAGCTGCATGTAGGTCTCCATGGAGACCTTGGTCTTGGCCTGGTGCCTGCAGTCTGGCCTGCTCACAAAACGCTATGCCCTGATGAATTATTTAGCTCTGCTGAATCAAAAAAACCACAGCAACAGGCTCCTAGTGAGTAACTGAGGAGAGCAGTAAGGTGACATCAGTCAGCTTATACCAACTGCTCAAGGCTTCTCATCAGTGAACAGAGGCATTAGTTTGCTCTTTCCTTTCTTATGGCTCTTTATGCTATTTATCATTGTCCATGTTAGGTTCCTGCATTTTGTCAATGTGTATGAACAGAAAATAAGAGAATAATAACGTAGTAACTTGACAGTCTATTTTTCCTTTGATGATCTTTTAATTCAAGCAATTTTTTCTTCCGTTTTTAACAATCCACATTCTTAGAAATTATGATGAGTTTGAGAATGTCATACACTGAATGATTAAGCCCAGAAGTAATTATGCCCAAGATTTCTGTGTTTCTGTGTATTTAGATGATTGTTAAAGAGTATTTGGCAGTTGTCAGTACTTTCTGTCAACTGACCTTTATTCTGTATATGCATTACATAGTGTTAGTGCACTTGGTTACATGTATTTAACCCTAAATATGTGTATGCAGTTTTGGCTTTTGAGGCCAACCTGCAGGTAGGTAGTGCAAGCAGAATAGACAGCAGTTTTTTTGGGTTGTTTTTTTTTTTTCCGGCACTATTATCTGCTGTAGGTACGATGAAAATTTGGACTCTTAGGGGAAAACGTATTGTGTCAAGTGTACACTGCTTGTTTTGGCATCTCTGACTTTGCAGGCAAATTTTAGCAGTTAGCCTGATTTTTACAAGTTTAATCTATAAAGGATTTTTCCTGTGCATGTACTTCAGGACAGAGTACTATTACATGACTGTGCATGACTCAAAAGCACTCTTTTTCAGAAGAACTCATAGTACTCTTTCTAAGGAAGGGAGATTACATCATACTACCACTGATTAAAGATCTTGTTCATGGAAATAATATGAAATACTTTAAATAGTTTTTACCCTGGACCTGGTATATTTTTGCATGTTTTTGAGCAATACAATGGTTCATCTTATGCCCCATCCTGTACAACAGCACTAAGTAAGGATTACAAGTGGGCTGTTCAGTGGATTCAGTGGGGACCATTTCCGTGTCGGGTTCAAGTTCAGGTATGTGTTTTTGCTTGACTAACCAACTCCTTTCAGATTTGACATGGCAATATGTAACTGACCTGCATGAAATCTGAACCAGCAGAAATAATGTTCCCTGCTTGGTATATTGATTAATTTGTTCATTAACTAACCTGGCAAAATGCTACCAGTGCTACTCTTCATCATCAGTGGCTTGCAAAGAAGACTAACATTCACTCCAGTCCTCTTTTGCAGCTTCATCCTCAACCACAAGAATCATTTTAACAGCTCTGTAAGCTTGTAAATCCAAGGCGGGACAGAATCAGGTGGCCAAGCTTACTATGTTCCCTTGCACTCTGTTTTTGTTTTAATTAGAAGTTACATGAACTAAACTTAGCTAGCTAAGATTATTAGAAGTAAAAAGCTGCATGTTGACTGTTAAGTTCTTATTTTGAAAGCAAGTAAGTTAGTTTAATAATCTCATTTTGCCTTGGGACTCGCATTTCTTGACAACGAAACATGCAATAATTTCCTAAAGGGAAAATTGTAACTCCTCTACATTTGAAGAATTCACACGTCAGTGTCTCCTGAGTGTAGCTAACATCTTTGCATCTGCCAGCTGCAAAGAAAGATGAATTAGTAAACACAGAACTGATTTACAGTCAAGAGAATACAAGGATGTGAAGACCTTAGAAAGTCACTGTAAAGATATACAACATAATTCAAAGGCAGATAGCTAATGATAAAAAAAAAAGAGAAAGCATCATTTTTTGTCAGAGAAACATACCACAGTATTGAAGCACCACAGTGAAGTAGCGTTGGTGGCTTGAGAAAAAATACACAGGTTTCTGACTACACCAGATTATGAAGTCCACATTTTCTGTGAATAATCAACAAGTACTCTTCTCTTTTTTCATTAAGACTTACTTTATCACCTTTATTTTTCTTAATTTATAGGAATATTCATTATTCTTGGGGGAACTTGTTCTGAATCTGTGAGTGGTTCTCTACCTAAGGCTATTAGGCACTTAATTATAGCTTTTAGATTGTATTATTTTTGACAGGTGGAACGTCTGAGTATTGTTATTACATGGATTATAGTTACTCACAAATAATCAAATATGTAAGTTTATACTTAGTTTTACTTTGAAAATCTTACAAGAAAAAATACTTCAAAATCTAAAGCGTCTTTGTAGAAATCATCAAAAATAATTGTCTGTGCAATAAATAAATCCCTTGAAATGCTATTGCAACAGCAGAATTAAAAATCCATTATAAAATCTCATTAGACTGATCTCATTAACATTGACTGGATAATTTGTAATTCTAAAGAAGGTACTGAGATGTGGGAATGGGTACTTTTTGCTTTTAAAAGCATGTAATATATTTTATTTTCAGATATGCATATTTTTAGACTTTATTTTAGAGTCTCAGTTTATCAGTCCTGGTCATTTGCATTAGTCATCCATCCAAGGTGATGGCTGTCTTGCTACTGCTGAAGCCTTCACCAGCTTTGATTACTAATTAACAGTTATAATGATTTATGAGATAGGTCCTATTTTTCAGCTCTGGCTTTCAAGCAAATCTGGTGTTAATCTGGTGGACATGTAAAAAAAAAAAGTGTGTGAGTTTGGCCATGATGTTTCAGCACTACTTGTAGTACAACTGACTATTTTAATCCCCTTGTGCCATTTTGTCCTGTTGAAATACATTTCCCACCACACCTAGTGAAGAAAGAATTTCAATTTCTGTATCTTCTGTTTTTTTAACAGTTTGAAAGTCATAGTCAAAATACTTGAATCACTGTCTTAGGTTTATTGTTTAATGGATCAACTATGTTTAAATGTGAGGTGTAGAACCTCTAATCAGTATGCTTAAAAATTTATCAAAACATTACTTAAACTGATTTGTCAATGGTCTAGTTGTATAATGTGATACTAATTTAGAATATTCACCATTTTGTTCCTTGTGTTGTCTTTTGTTACTTAAAACAGAAGAGACTGGAGCAAGGACAAATGGTATTTAAAAAAAATATTATGAGGCTTAGACATCTTTAGTTTGCAGTTGTGTTTGCTGAAGTGTTCCATTAGGATAATGTGACTTCAACTAAGGCATCGGATATGCATTTTGTGCGTTGCAAAAAAAAAAAGAAAATACGTTTTAAAAATACAATAATCATGATGGGCAAAATTCTCCCAACCAATTAAAAACTCTGCTGTCCAGTTTAGTATATTATTTCAAATCTTTTCCTCACATGTTTTCTGAATCAGAGATTTTTTTGTAAGTCAGTTTCAATTTTGTATAGTTTTTACTCAGAAAAAAATGCTGTTCAAATGCACTGCTACTATACCTGTCATTTTCATTCTAGGTAAAAAGGAAGAGAGTTTTGCCCCAAGTTGTTCCACACAATTCATTCCCATGTCCTTAAATTTATGGAGAAACTGAAAGAAAATATCCTAATTAACTTTTAATGCAGTGTATGATCTCATGGCTTGACTGAAGAAGAAGACTGTAATCCATAATTTAAGAGTGTGAAATGCACTTTATGCAATTAAATCCAACATTATAAAATAAGTACTTTTCATATTAGCTGGCCAGCCTTTCAAAAATCCAGCACAATTCACATATGGAAGGAGAAGTTTCTATTATGTAAATTCTAACTCAAAAAATGACACTTTAATTCTTTTTGGTTAGTGCAATGGGTTGAATATCCTTTAGTGCCTGCTTACCTTAATCAGCTTTTGGTATTTTCTATCTGTTGAACACTGGCATGAATATAACAGAAAAAGAAGTATGCAAGGATTCTCATGACACATCTAAGCTTCTGTAAAGACTGCAGAAGGGAATGGCTCTCAGGGAAAAGATGTTACTTGGCATGGGATTGGTGATTTGTACAGCTATAAAAGAAGGTCCAAGTAGAGAAGCAAAATTTAGTGTGTTTCCTGCACTGCTGGACAGTTCCTGCACACCCCAATCCTCTGCAGCTGCCCATCTTCCTCTGCGCGTTGGTGCAGAAATTGCTGCTGGTCTGGAGATACTTCTGTCATGACAATGAGCATGAACATTGCCCTGAAATTAGTCTACATTATTCAGTGTGCTGTTGTTAAAATTAGAAAGGATCAACTTCAGACTAACTTCAAAAGCATAAGCTTCCAAAAAACATTTAAAAAAGTTAAAGTAAAGGATTAGTAAAAAATACTTGACGGGTATTCGTAGAGTTATAGAATGTTTTGGATTGAAAGTGACCTTAAAGATGATTGAGTTCCAACCCTGCTGCCATGGTCAGGGACACCTTCCACTAGCCCAAGTTGCTCAAAGCCCCATCCAAATTGGCCTTGTGCACTTCCAGGGATGCAGCATTCCACAACTTCTCTGGGCAGTGTCATAGTTTGAAACCACCTTGACAGTGTTGAGACTGGTGGGGCTCCAGAGAGTTGATTGGTGCTGTGGGTTTGGCTTTCCTTGTTTCAAATAGCTGGATTGAATCTGACTGTTGTTCATGAGGCACTTCTTATGCCTTCTGGTAGATGGTTGTCTGACAGCAGTCAGAGGTAAAAGTTAGGTGGGGTTGCGTTCTCGAACTGACAGCCAAATCCATGAAGTTGCAAAACCAACAGACTAGGTAGAGCTCAATTCTGTTATTATCTATTTTCCTTGGTGTCAGTTTTGTTTGTCTCTTTTTGCCAGAAATTTCTGAGGCTTTCCTGATTTGAGAACTTACTTTTTAGTTCATGGCACTCCATATCAGCCACTCTTGTAAGGCAGATGTCTGTAAAATTTCCTTTATAAGGAGTTCTTCAAAAGAAACCAAAAGGCTTTAAAATAAATAAGTAAATTACCTTTAGGTTTTATTAGAGTAGAAGTAGATTACTTAGCTTCCTAAGAAAATACAAAGAACTTAGAAAAGGTAATACAAATAAGAATAAATGCAAAACCAGGCAATTGCAACAAAGAACGTGCAGCAGATACTTTCAGAAAAATACCTATGGCCTCTGTGTGAAGTATTTTTTTTTATATTTTTGTCTGTGCATGATTTAAAAATTGTTTTAATTCCCTTATACATGCAGACAGTTTTGTGATTTCATCTGAAAATGATCCTACTTCATTTCAAGGAAGAGTGAAAGATTTTTTTGGGGGGTCACTTCTAAATGTTCCTTCGAAATACACTTTAACAGAAGTATTTCTATGAAAAATGCATAATGGGAGTGTTTTTAATATGATGATCAGTAACTTTTCTTCTCAAAAGAGAGACTTAAGAGCAGTGATCCTGGTACCTGAGAAAAAGCCATTTAGTCACCAGTGTGTTCCTGAGCGTGCTGCTCAGCCTGTAAGTGTGTGTATGTGTGTTCATGGGGATGGTGATTGTGTGCATGGATGGGAGCTTTTTCAGGGGTCAGTCTTATGAATCCAGCCCCTTGGTGATGGGCCAAGCGTCCAAGGAAATGCCGCGAGCTCTTTCCTTTTATTCATTGTGGAGTTTAGCTGTGGGATGTGTAGGTTGGACATATGAAAGCCCTTCTGGTGTGATGTGATAAGTGACTGTGAGAATTGAGCACTTTTCCTTCTGAAATAGGTTGTATGGATTTTGTAAGGTTTGCTTGGTGTGCAGCTCTAAATGAAAGCAAACTTTTAGTTTCCATAGAAATAAGTACAGCATGTGTTTAAAAGCTTTGAATCATGGCTCTATTTAATACTATCAAAAGAGATGTAACAGCAATGTAAATCTGCCTGCTGAATTTGCAAGCTACTTTATTGCTATTTAGCATTTTTCAGTTTCTAGAAATATTTGTATATGCATTGTTTCTGTAATTCTATTTTTGAAAAGAATTATTGCATCAGCAGCTGTATAGTAGATTAAAGCTGAACATTCATTAATTGAATTTACTGTTCATGTTCACAAATCAAAGTAAGGAAATAGTTTAATATGTGGCTTTTATTTCTGCTGGTTACATGTGATGTAAAAGCATTTCTGTCTGTCTGAAGCAACAACAGTGCAAAGCAGCTCAGTAACTGAAAGACTTTATGGAAAAGCTTTGACAGAACATCATACTGGGCATGTACTGGATGTTATTTGGGTTGGTGGCTAGGTATGAAAAATTAAAGAGAACGAAGAAAAACAGGCAAGTCTGAACATTTCAGCACAACTTTATCAACAGAGGGTTTCCAGGTCTGTTTGTCATCCAGCTAATATAGCTTAATGCATGTTGAATCTTGGAAGAAGTGTCTGACAAGGAGTTTGTGATAAACTGGAGACTGTCGTTCAGAAACTGAATCCAAAGAGTAGACGGCTGTTTAAAAACAGACAGTAAGTCAGTGGGGTCAGCATTTCTTCTGTAGTAACTAACGCTATATGGAAATGGATATTTTTCCATTTGTTTTAGGATATGGAAAGTTTTGCAGGAGTCTGTTGTTTTCCTTAATAATACTGCTAAACCAATATGGCACAGAAAAGAAAAAAACACAGAATAAATCAGAAGGGCAAGCTTACAATAGTTGATGCAATGTGATTTTCCCTTTTCAAGCATTGACAGGCATTTCTCTAATTTCAACCTGCTTGCCTGCCAGAATTCCCTAAACTTGAACACAGAAGTCAGTCCTTACAATCTCAGAAAAATATATAAGTGTGCCAGGGTGTTAAGGAGGTGGTGTGTCATTATAGAAGTCCAGATTTTCTTTAGAGAAATAATTGCATAACTTTGTAGTTGTGAATACATTCTAGAACACTGAAATCTTGTTTTTCAATATTTCTCTTTAACAGGGATTGTGTACCCCTGCAGTAGATTTTTATGGTTTGGGATTCTTGAGGGGCAGCTTGCTAAGTGGGTAGAAAAAAATAATGAACTGTTATGACAGATTATAAATTTAAAGCAGGCCTGAGCATAAACATGGTAACGCAGGTGTTCTAACCAAATATTTGGTATTTTAGGACAGTGTCTAGATGAAGAGAAAAACTGAAAGAAAAGAAGGAAAGTGTGCATGGTAAGAGAGGCTTGTCTCCTTATATAATTCTGGAGACTTAAAATTCAAATTTGTTTTCAGATCTATTGAAAACTTATTAAAGAAGTTCCTCATGTCAGGGTAGACATTAGTGGAATATGAGCTGGTAAATTCATCCACTCTGCAGTGTAAAGTGCTCCTCAGAGTATCACTTGTAAATCAAAGTGTGAAAGCATAATTTTTGAAAGTAAAATATTTGGAGAATGTAGAAGAAGCCTCCAGGTGAAGTATATGAGTAATAACTGGCTGTTCTGGTTCAGGAATAGCAGGTACTGTTTCTGTAACTGTTTATAAAACTATTGGACTGCTGGGAGTTTAAAACACTGAAGAGATTTCTTGGTATAACATAGAGTAGGAAGATGTGGGAAATCACTGCAAGTGAAATAAGCTAGCATTACAAAGACAAGGCATTTTTAAGACTCAGCTCCCATAGTACCATATCATTCAGGGTTTATTATTGGAGCATGTTGTAATTTGGGCATGTGCCTGGAACAGAAGCTGACAATCATGCTTGCCGATAACTATGAAGTGCTTCACAAATTAACCTGAAACTTACTCAGTAAGAAACCAAGAGTTTGTGATAGTAGCCAGGGCCCAACCAAGAAACATCGATGGACTTGGGTATCCTGAGTCAGTTCAGATGGGAAAGCTCAGCATCCAAAGTGTTTCAAAGGCCGTGAAGCCATCTAGGTTCAACAAAAGATACACCACCTTGGAAATTAAAATCTGAGAGAAATGTAGTGTCAGATCTCAGCAACTCTCCTAGGGAATGTTCCCACGACATGATGCAGTGGTTAGTCTAATTAGCTGTGGCAGAACACTTCTGTAGTGCAGTTATACTGCCTCCAGTATTTGAGCTGGCTTGTGCAACTCCACAGGCAGCATTATATCCTGCTGACATAGGTTGGAATTCAGCTTACTGCCTATGCAGAACAAGAGCATTACAGCTCAGAGCCAGTCCGCATGGAAATCCATGTGATGAGGTAAAAATACAAGCAGAAGAGTTGGAGTCTGTTTTCATTAAACCCATTTCCTATGTCATTGTCTCACTGCTTTGACTTTCCCGTCGTCACTATGCTGTACCTCCCCATTGTTTCATAGCAGAACAGCTGGGCCCTTGATTGTTACTGAGTGAAATAGAATGGATGGGTAAATCCCAGCTTCCAACAGTACCAAAGCAAGTGTGGCAACTCTTCCACTGATTTGTGTTGATTTGTCTGTAGTGATAGGACAAGGAG
>WAAE01052177.1:0-10388 GCA_013400495.1 Nicator chloris | reverse complement strand
TTTTTTTTTTTCAATTTAATTTTGCTCAAGGACTTTTTAAGTGTTGTTTGAATTTGATGTGGATTGACGCTGGAATTTCTAATGAGAAAAAATGCACAGAAATAAAGTTGAATTAGTCATAGTGTAGATTTGAAGCCGGCATCTGTGTCAAGAGCTTGTATTTTTTACCTTGGGTCACTGGAAAGGATAGTGATGCATGTAAAGCAAGAATAAGTCTCTAGCATAATATGATCCTGGAATTATTCTGCATACTTCAAAATAACATTTTGTTATGTGATGTGATGTGTCTTATCCAATACTTCTTGGGAAAACAGACTTAAAGGCACATATATTAAACATAGGCAGCTGGAGTTCAAGCAGGGTTATATGAGACACAAAATTATATTGCAACTACTAAAACAAAGATAAAAGCCCGTATTTTATGGACACTTTTTCTCACACTGCGAATTGCACTTGCTACTTCTAAACTCATGTGTCTACTCTCACTTATCAGAAGGTACTAATGGAGAAAAAATTCACTGTGCACACATTTGCTGTTGTTCTTTTTGTATGTGTATGTGTGTGTGTAAATACTCATGCCACAGCATTTAAGTGCCTGCATGTGTAAAGCTTTACAATCTGTTCTAAGGGAAGCATTGAGAAATAGTGTTTCAAGGTGCATGATATTTAAAATATGCATTGATGAGATGCCAAATCATATGGCTACACTATAAAAATGTTCATGCATGCAGTTGAATTGACCCTTGTAAAAGGTTCTAATCTTTCAGAAACTAACACAGCTGGTTGTGTAGTGACATTCTGTACTTCATGTTTCAATAGCTTAGTTTGAAAGATTCTGACCTTTATTAGATGCATTACTTAAGAATTTTGCTTAATTCAGTCCTCAAATAAATAGCACGTCCCATAACCATTACTGGGTTTTAAATAATCCATTGCATTTTAGGGGATTTTTTTTGTTATTATTTACTTTTCTGGAAATGTGGAAATAACTAAAGATTATAAACAGTGATTTCACTCTACCTTGTCAAGAGTTACCATTGGTCTTGCTAATTAGGCAACCTTGTCAGAAAGAAACAGAGAATCTTCTAACAGACTGCAGGACAAATTAATTCAAACCAATAATAAATGACGGGTTTTAACATCTAAATTTTGTTTGAAACTCCATAGCTGTATTGTGATGATACATTTACAAATTGTTTCAAAGTTTAAGATCAGATTGGAAGGTGATAATTATATTACATAACATATGGTTGATACTAGTGATAATTTTTAATTTGTAAAGCACAGTCAGTTCCATATACATTTCACTGTGAAAATTCATGATTATAATCATTGGCAGGGGTCTAATATTAAGCTCAAAAAAAGTTTGTCGCTTGCTTGTTTCTTCTGACATATACTGCATTGTCAGTTCTCTCTTTTTAGTGTTAATTTTGTGCACAAATTTTTGTATGTATATTATATACAAATGTTACACTACTGTGTGCTGTGGCCCCACTTTCACCACAAACTACAACATATGCATTAAAATTTAAGCAAAGAGAGATGATTATTTTGTCTACTTCCTTTTCAATTTGTGGGTACAAGGATTTCAGAGGAATACCCTTTGATTTCCATGCACAATGCAGAACTGTAGAGAGATTCCCTGTATCCTGACAGAATGGGCTTTTGCTCACAATACATTACTGATCCAAATCAAATCTTATTTCTTCTCTTCAGCAGCTGGGTAACATTAAGATACTTTTAGCAAGGTACTCTTTAAATTTGCAGTGCTGTGTAGTGGCACAAAACAATGATTCAAAATATTATATTAGCTTTGATATAAGTTGCTTGGGACAGTAAATTATTGCTGCTGTCTACTGGCAGTCTATACAGTATATAAATAAAACCAACACACTCCTGATTATTTCCTACTTTGGATATCAGCATGAAAGTACTGAAGATTTCCCCTTATGACTCAGTTTATTCATTCAGTACATTAAATTAAATATAAATTCTCTAATTAGAAAGTAATTCAAGTGTTTTGCATGATATGATATTGTTTGGAAGGTGAAGTAGCTCAATGACAAGCTTTAGAAGTGTTTTTTTCTGGCTGTTGCCCCAGGGGGAAAAAAAACAAAAAACAACCCAAAATCTGTGAAATCATGACATTATTTTATTTTTTTTTTTCCAGATAGAATCTGCTGGACAAGATGAAGCTTTGGATTTTTATTCTATGGTCAATTGTGGTTGCGTCTGATCCTTTCCAGTCACAGCCTTCTTTTTCTTCAGCCAGAGGATCTTGTCAGAGTCTGTGTTCCTGTGAAGAAAAGGATGATACCATCATTATCAACTGTGACAAAAGAGACATCAAGATGATATCAGAAATAAAAGTCCCACCATCACGGCCTTTCCATCTTAATCTATTAAACAATGGCCTGAGTATGTTACATGTGAATGATTTTGCTGGCCTCATCAATGCTGTTTCTCTGCATCTTGGTTTTAACAATATAGCAGATATTGAGCCTGGGGCTTTCAATGGTCTCAGCCTTCTTAAGCAACTTCATATCAATCACAATTCTTTGGAAACACTTAAAGAAGATACATTTAATGGATTGGAAAATTTGGAGTTTCTTCAAGCAGACAACAATTTCATCACAGTGATTGAAGCAAGTGCCTTTAGCAAGCTCAACAGGCTTAAAGTGCTTATTTTGAATGACAATGCCATTGAGTATCTTCCTCCAAACATATTTCGTTTTGTGCCATTGACCCATTTAGATCTGCGTGGAAACCAGTTACAGACACTGCCCTATGTTGGCTTTTTGGAACACATTGGAAGAATACTAGACCTTCAGTTGGAAGACAATAAATGGGCCTGTAACTGTGATTTGTTGCAGCTGAAGATATGGCTAGAAAACATGCCTCCTCAGTCCATAATAGGTGACGTTGTATGCAACAGTCCTTCAGTTATCAAAGGCAGCATATTAAGCCGGCTGAAAAAAGAATCACTTTGTCCCACCCATCCTGTTAATGAACTTGAAGATCCTTCAGGGTCACTGCCCTTGGTTGTAACCACCTCTACCAGTGATAATCATCTATCGACTAAGGTGATTCCTCTCCTGAAAGCTCCTACTAAAGAACCAAGTTTAGTGATTCATACTTCCAAGCCTACTACATTTCCAGGAACCTCTTGTCCTGTCCCTTGTCACTGCACCAGCCATATGCTCTCAGGAGTTCTTATGCACTGCCAGGAGCGAAATATTGAAAGCTTGTCTGATTTAGGACCCCCTCCTCCAAATCCTAGAAAGCTTATCCTGGCTGGAAACATTATTCAGACGCTATTGAAATCAGACCTTGTGGACTATGCCAGCCTGGAAATGCTTCACCTGGGGAACAATCGCATTGAGATCCTTGAGGAAGGTTCCTTTATGAATCTGACTAGACTACAGAAACTATATCTCAATGGCAACCATCTTACAAAGCTAAGTCAAAATCTCTTCCTTGGCCTTCAGCACCTTGAGTACTTGTACCTTGAATATAATGCCATCAAAGAAGTTTTGCCAGGGACATTTAATGTAATGCCAAAACTGAAAGTCCTCTACCTAAATAACAACCTTCTTCAGGCTTTGCCACCCCATATCTTTTCAGGTGTTCCCCTCACCAGATTAAATCTGAAAACAAACCAGTTCGCTCATTTGCCTGTGAGCAATGTCTTGGATGAACTGGATATGCTGGTACAAATTGAACTTGAAGACAACCCTTGGGACTGTACTTGTGATTCAGTTGGACTGCAAAAATGGATACAAAAATTGAGCAAGAATACCATGATGGGTGATATTTTTTGTAAATCTCCAGGGCACTTAGCAAAAAAAGAATTGAAATCCCTGAACAGTGAAGTCTTGTGTCCAGGTTTAATAAACAGCCCTGCCCTACCAACTCATGCCAGTTTTGTAGTTGTGACAACTTCGTCTCCTACTGCCAACACCGCAGACACCATCCTGCGGTCCCTTACAGATGCTGTCCCACTTTCTGTCCTAATATTAGGACTGCTCATTGTGTTTATAACCATTGTATTTTGTGCAGCAGGAATAGTTGTTCTTGTTTTGCACCGGCGCCGAAGGTGCAAAAAGAAACAAGTGGACGAACAAGTGAGGGACAGCAGCCCTGTGCACCTTCAGTACAGCATGTACGGGCATAAGACAACGCACCACACCACGGAGCGCCCAGCTGCCACTCTCTATGAGCAGAGAATAGTTACCCCCATGGTTCAGGTGTACCACAGCCCGTCCTTCAGCCCCAAGCATACCGAGCAGCAACAGGAGGAGGGAAGTGAGAAGGAAGCTAATGATTCCAAATATCTTCGCCGAAGTCTCCTGGAAAGAGAGAACAGTTCACCACTTACAGGTCCAAATGTCAAATACAAGGCTACAGATCAATCTGCTGAATTTCTGTCTTTTCAGGATGCTAGCTGCTTGTATAGAAACATTCTTGAAAAAGAGAGAGAACTGCAGCAACTGGGGATCACAGAGTACCTAAGAAAAAATATTGTCCAGCTCCAGCCTGACATGGAAGTTCGTTATCCTGGAACACATGAAGAGTTGAAGCTAATGGAGACACTCATGTACTCCAGGCCAAGAAAGGTTTTTCTAGAACAAACTAAAAATGAGTATTTTGAGCTCAAGGCTAATTTACATGCTGAGCCTGACTACCTGGAAGTCCTGGAGCAGCAAACGTGAAATGATAATACATTGGGCTGGGGCCGAATTTCTGTGATTTTACTTTAGGGTGGAATCATTGTAAATAAAAGTGCCTTATAATAACATGTCAACAGTGAGAACTTAAGCACAGCAGTAATCCTAGGAAAGAAAAACTCAGGGATCACTGTGGGAAGCCATGGGGTTGTGTGCAGGCAATATGTCACACCCCAAGTTAAAAAAGAATTTTGTGTGATTGAACTGTGGGAGGAAGGTTGCTCTTTTGCATTATTCCTCATCATTTTGAAAAGGTGTGTATGTCACTCTCCATTCTATTCTTTGTTTCCCAACCTATGGAAAAAAAAGATGTTCATTATCTTTACCCCTTCTTTTTTTCCTCCATTTAGATTCCTTTAAAAAACAAAAAGACCAAAAAAAGAAAACCCCAACACCTGTGTTTGTATTTATAACCTTAGAGTGTATATGTTAAGTCAATACATGCACTGCATACATGACGACTGTCTACAACTACACCTAACATACCTTTATAATAAATATGAAAGCAGTTGAAAAGTTGTCATACTAAATGTCAGTTAAAAAAGAAAAAGGATAAAATGTTTTTGTGTATTCACTCAGAGCCTGCAAATATTTAAGCGTTTTACACGGAACTTCATGTGCATTCTGTATCAGTATGTGGAAAGAGAAACAAGTAACTATGTTTACCCAACATCTTCAACAAAGAAAACTGTAAGCCTTTTGCTACTTTCCCGATCTGATAGCTTTACCTAAGTTTGGACAATCTTTTCTTGAGCTGCTGCTATAAAATATTGTGCATCACTGGTGTTTCAACTCATAATCTTGGGCAATTTGAAAAGCTACTGAGAATCAGCTGTAAATATGTTACTGTGTTTAATAAGTTTAATTTTTTTTTAATATATATATATACATATGTATATAAATGACTTCTGTGCTAGCTTTAAATATTCTTGAAGGAAATGAGTTTGCTGTGGCTAGGAATTTCCAAGTGCAAATACAGGTCCTTTTCCACCCTAACCAAAAGCAACGCTCAGACAGAATAACTGCAACAATACACACATGAGGAAGAATAATAGTATTTAGCTATTTGTACAAAAATATATTTTCTGAAATTAGAAGAAAATAAAGTGTTGTGGGAAAAATAGGTTACAAACACGTAGAACACTGCAGGTTTATTTTTGCAATGAATTCTTGCTAGATTTATATTTACTATTTATTCTGTATAATTTTTTTATTTTTTTTCTTTCCAACTCACAAGAAAAGAAAAAGCTTATTCCTGGCTGATTTTCAAGCTAATCAAGGAACTGCTCTCTATCAAAGAAAAAGAAATAAAGGTTTTTTAAATATCTTTTTCTTAAAGGTCACTTTTTAAGGAAGGCAGCAACTTCTGCATGCACAAGTTTAAAACTACTTGGAAATTAAACACAATGATTCTCACTCTAGTCATATGGATAGAAGCATCTTATCCTGAGTGCAGTAAGGTCATTCAATTTCTGTGCATGACTGACATGGTGCCAAAACACAATTTCTGACATGCATTTATCTCCCTCCAAGCAAATCTTTTGTAAACTGACTATGCATGAGTTTTGTTTTTGTTTTTGTTTTTTTCTAATTCCTATTTGTAAAGTGAAAAATCAGCTTAATTACTACATGTATACATATGTATGCTAAATTTAGCATTGAAGTCTTGATAAACTCAAAGTAAAAAGATATATTCTTTACTTCAAAATACTGTCCATGTCTTACCTATTTGTATATATGCAAATGAGAGTTCTTCATATTCTTCTACATAAGTTTCTGACAGAAAAATTTCCTGTATTACATATGAAAGTCAGATTCTCAGTTCTTTCAAATTTGCATAGACATAACTTTTATGGTGCTATACTAATTTCTGTATTTTGAGGATCTGACCACATTTTGTCTCTGTTAACAAATCAACATCCTTAATAATATTTTTGAGCTTTTATCAGTTTGTTATGGAAGTAAAACTTGTTGGGTTACAAAAATCAAAATTTCAATTATTAGAGAAGAAGTATTATTTCTTCTTTCTATATCTGAGAGTAATTTATTCAGAAAACCTGTCTTTTTTGGAAGATTGTGAAGAGTAAATGTGGTGACAACATATTTGTTTTGTTGTTATCTTTATTCCAGAAAATGAAAGACAATACTGAATATTGCTTTTGCAGGTAAGGGTGAGAAAAAAGAGAAAATGTAGGTGCAATAATTTTGCACTAAATTAGCTATATAGTGGTTTTTAGATGTACTTGCATATTCAAGCACATGTAAATGTGCTTCATGAACATGCCATAGAACCTATGGAAACCCATGCCTGGATCTGCAGGAGAAACCAGGGGGCAGGTGGAATAACTTAGAGCATCAAAATGACATTAGATGTCTCCCTTTAAAGAATTTAGTTTCCCACAGGAAAAAATTCAAATAAATTTATTTTATAGAATAACTAAATGCAGTAAAAAATTTGAATTTTTAAAATGGAAATAACACTAGAAAGCTTTGAACGCTGAAGCAGACCCATTAAATTGTCCTTTTTCAAATTCTAAGAGATCTCAAATTAGAGAAAAAAAAATCAGAATACAAATGTAAGTGTTGCTTGATAACAGAGTTTATTATTTCAGTGTTTTGATTTCAGCAGTTATTTCCAAATTAAAAAAAAAATAAAGTGTGTAAAAATAACACCCTGCAACTGGCAAGACGCGGGGAAATGGTGATTCAAGCCCTCAGGCTCAGATTTAAGAGAAATAGCTTCAGACTAAAGACAATTGCCACATGCACAGATGTCACTTTGCTTAGCTGCTAACAGTTAGTTGGCAGAATGTTGAGGACAACTGTGTGGCAAACATTCTTTTCCCTTGCAGTCTCAAAGCATCAGAAAGAGTGAGCTAAATTAGTGTCAAAGCAAGTCAGTTACACAGCTGTATGGGAGCCTCGCCCGGCAAGATTAAAGAGACCTTTACCATTTAGCTTTCCTTCAGAAGGGAGAGTCGTGCCTTTCACTTTATAAGGACAACTGTGCTCTGTGGCAGTCTGTAACACCGCAAGTGGTTTGGCTGTATCCAGGAATCTCTGGGATGTGGCTCGCTGTCCACTTTCCTATCATCATGTTGCCTACTGGGCTGCCATGTAGTGAGTTTTTATAATGAGAAGAGAGGGGTCTGCCTATTGCCTTACATTGAGATAACGATTTTTCCAACTATAAGGAAAATTTACACTGCCATAACAAAAAAGGACAAATGTTTGACCTTATATGATCATTCTTCAGCTAAAGAAAATCTTTGCTGATAAAAATAAAATCACGACGAAAGGCATCACATGAGAAAGAAGGACGTGATATCTATTTGTAAAAGTTCCTTGGAATATTATAACAACCACAAATATGTCGTTAATGTCATTGATGTTTGCAGAACGCTGGAAAGGGTATTCATAAATTTCCTTGTTAAAACTCTATTGTCTTTTTTTTTTTTTTCTCAGTGACAGGCACAGTTAAGTGGTTTGATACATTTTTACTTAGCTAGAATAGTGGAGGTTGGAAGGCAAAGCATGTTTGACAGTGTGCAACAAAGTGGATCCATTTTTCTCCTGTCAGCATGATAGTTTAATTGAGTGCGAGAGCAGTGCTTCGTCAAGCACACTGGTGTAAGTGGCAGCTGCATTATTGTTGCTAGGGTACCTCAAGGTAAACAACACTACCATATTTTGCCTCACATTTGAGTGAAGAAAATATGTTAAGTCATACCTCAGACCTGTTCCCTAAATGAACATATTAAAACAATTAATTATACTTTTTTATTTTAAACTGTTCATACTTCTTTTCAACTTCATAGAAGACAAATGTATTCCTCTTTCTTTTACTTCCTGCTACAGGTAATTTTCCTGCAGACTTTTAGTACTGGTGTTTGATTATATTGCCTGCAGTGATGCCTCTCCAAGCTTTTTAAAAGACATAAAACCCAATCCCACACTTGAAAAACCCTATCTGACAAAGACTATAAATGTACACATCAACTAGGGTATTTGCTTATTCAGAAATGACCTAATATTTTTACACATTCTTTTCCATTTGAATGACAGATCAACCTTCCGTCATCTATTCCAGACTGAAATCTAGTTTGTACTTATTTTCAGTGATGTGTCAAACCTATCACACCTATCACCTGGGTTTGAATATAATCCTTTCTAACTGGCAGTCATTGTTTCTCTGATTGGAATCTAAGGATCAGTTTTCAGCCCCTCTTTGAAGGACAAAATTGTTCCCTGTATGACTCCAAATCGAACATATTTGCCATGTACCACTCACTTACCTACAAAGAGATTACTAATTGTATAGTATGCTAAACTGAAGAAATACATTTGACCAGGATGGGAAAACACACCACCTTAGAAAGATCCATTTCTTGTGTGTCAATAAAAAATTATATTTACCACAAATAAGACATTATTTCACAGGATAAAGTAATAGTGGCAATAGGAGACTGAATCTCAAAGTCATCACTAGAAGGAATTCTGGATTATCATTCTGAGGATGTCAATGTCTAAGCAATACACTTTATCAGTCACACCAACATAATCTGCAGGTTCCATGTAAATGTATTGAAACCCTCCTGAGATTAAAGGCCAATCAAACACTTAATTCAAAGATCAGAAACTTTCTTAAGACTGGCACATTTGTCTTCTGCTGTACTCAGCACAGAATATCTGCATCTCCATTAATGAATTTCACACTCAGCCATAGACTGCCCTCTGGCATCACAATCTGTTGCAATTGAAATCTACTCCTTGGAGAGTTTTTCCAATGTACACATTGCATCAGTGGTGAGTTCCTCTGGGACCTGATGATTGCTGCACCATAGGGGATTTGAGACAGGGAAGATAATCCTGTTTTATGAGTCAAAAACGGTCTTTTTTTTTTTTTTTTTCAGTTTTCCAAAGTTTATGACATTCTTGATGTTGTTTGAGGACCCAAATCCTTTTGTTCCTTAAAACAGAAGTGAACTGTAGCTGGAATCAGTATGGTGAAGTTAATGTCCATACTGAAAAGATAAAACATGTTGTTTTCTCTCCTGCACATCTCCTAACAGTCAGCCTTGGCTTTTTGACACAACAGAACAAAATCTAAGGACCCACAGTCTAATGGAAAGCAGCTAACCCCGAGGAAGAACATAAAAGGCCAGATGCTATTCAGCTCTATGAAAGCAAGATGTGATGAAGAATTTTTATTTTATTTATTCAACTTCACCAAGATGCAAGAGTGCAAGTACATGCACACAGTACATTTCATAAAACATTTACCAAAGTTTCATGTTCTAAGACATTAACTTCAAAACATTCACAGTGTGTGAATATTACTACTGGAAGGACTGCTTCTACTTGATTTTTACTTATAGTTTATGAAATGGAATGTTGGAATACAGGAAAGAAGGAAAAATATGGTTTCATGTTTCGAGGAGAAATGTTATTTATTGTAACTTCAGCTGTTTGTTCTTGTTGAAAAATTCATCCAGATGATTTCATTTTCAGATTTTTTTTGAAGTTGAGATTTTTTAGAATTCTTCTAGTTGTGATTATTTACCAAATAAATAATACCAAATAATATCTACAGAGTAGATAATTAGTTTTTCAAATAGAAGGAAATCAGAATACTTTTATATATGAAGAAACCTTATAGCA
>WAAE01051889.1:0-10184 GCA_013400495.1 Nicator chloris | reverse complement strand
TTTTTTTTTTTTAAATAAGAACAATAAGAACAACCCTGTCTGGGAATTAAAATAAGGCAAATGACCTAAATAAGATGTAGTTACATGTCAGGGCAGTTTACTAGGTTCTGGTTTATCTTAGGGGGGAGTAGGTTAACTGTTGACTTGGAGTCTTGAGGAAGAGATAAAAATACATAATTGAAGAACTTTCTTAATCACCTAGAAAACCTTTGTCATTAGTGTATACAGAAGCAGTTATTATCTCTTTTTGTTTCTCCCTTTCAATGCCTTCTTCCTCTAAACCAGATAACTAATATGTGTTTTCTTCTGTGTATTTAGGGCCCATAGTACCTAATGCTGCTGTTACAGACTGTGCATTGTAACCAGAACTGAAATTCATGCTGGCTGTGGTCACATAAATTGGGACTCCAGTGTTCCTAGAATTAATTGAAATCCAATGTTAATCCTTTTTTCCTGCATCAGTTATGGGAAGGACAGGATAGTTCTAATTTATTTCAATAGGCTTCAAGCAGTTGCAACTTCACTAAGACACAGTGCCTGAAGTCAGATTGGAGTATTGTTCCTCCTTCTCTTTGGTGTGTCAGTCTGGCCATGCTGGGAAAATGAATGGAGAAAGAGGAGTCTGAACGGCTATAGAGAATCTTTCTGAATTCCTGAGCAGTGTGCTTTGCTTCATATGTGTAGGGTTGCACAGATTCCTGCTTTTAAAGTGCAAAAAAGAATTTCTTCATGTCAGATCAATGTATATTTTTTCTTTCTTTCCTATGAATCTTGTGTCATGATTCACTTCCCAGTATCATCTTTGTTTTTCTCAATAGTTTCACGCTGAAATAAGGCCTTCAGCTATTACAACTGCTTTTAAAATGGCTTTTTTTTTTCCTCTGCTCTCACTGACAAGTTGTTTAGGTTTGAGGTCTGCTATAGTTTTCTTAAATGTTATTTCTTTGATTGTCTTGAGGCAGCTTATTTTGTCAAAATCTACACTAGAAGATTCAGGTTCCTTCAGACCTTCATTTCTGTTAAACAGTGTTTTTAAAAATGACCCAAACAGAATTAGTTGTAAACACTGTTTTAAAGCAGCTTGATGCAATCAGTCTGGTTGGGAAGAATAAGTAGAAATCTCATTTGGCATAGGAAGGATGAAGAATTTGCTATATGCTTAATAGATGATACTAAACAGAAGGAGTACATCAACGTACTTCAGTAACATTAACTTGGCTCTATCAGGAAATTGTCTTTAGGAAAAGTAACTTCTCATGGAGCTTCTACACATAATACATGATGGTGGCTGCCATTATGGATTAACCTGGACTGTGTGTCTCTTCCTAGAAGTTGTACATTGTAGTGAAAAGGTTGTTTGACCACTGTGTATATTTTTGCACATAAAGCTGTTTGGATTTTCTGAGCATGTAATTATTTTACTTCAGTTTGAATAGTCATTTGACTTCATTTTGCTTAAATTCCTAATAGTTACATGAAATCCTTATGTAGGAAATCAGCTTTCCACACAATCTTTTCACCTATAATTAGAAATAAGAACATGTTGATTATGCCAAATATTCAGTTGTCAAAGTATTTTCTAAAAGTAATGACTCTCTCTTGCTTCATTCTATCAATTTCAATGAATTGAACATACTGTACTTAAAAAACAGATCTTGGAAAAAAAGTGTTGAGTTTCAAAACCATACCAATTTGTTTTCAAACAATTGTGGAATGGAAGAGTCAGTTTGCAAATAATGTACATCACTGTTTTTTCCCTGAGATTGGAGGTAACATGATGATTATGTTGACTATGTGACTACTTTCTCAATGCAGGTAGAAGGTTTGCTGTATTTGTAACTGAATCTATTTCATTATGTAACTTGATAGCTTTGTTCCATTGACCATAATTTTCCTATTAGGTTTTCAAAATCTATTCTTTAGAATTAAGCTTTTGTTGACAAGATGTCATATACTGATTTTATTTATTTTAACCTCTGTGCTTTGAGGGAAAAGCACTGTTACTTGAGAAAGAAATTATGTATACTGATTTTCTTTCTCAGTGGAAAAATGTGCAAGAGTATTGCCATTTAAAGTGTTTTCTGAAAGGACAACATTAGCATCACTATCAAACTTCAAGTTTTATTTCAGAAGGTGCAGGAAGTCTGAGCCTTTGGAAGGTCCTTTGGAATTCAAAATACATCATATATCTGTCTGTATGTTTGTGTTACTGCAATACCTCATTTCAGAGAAGCATTACATAGTTTAAAAGCAGTAGGGTTGAATTACATTAGGGAAGTCTAAACCTGTGTAATGAACATTAATATTTTTAATGTGCTATTTGATGGTTAATCATAAGTAGACCAAGGCCTCTGAGGACTTAGGAAGTATCAGAACAGATGTGTCTGCAGAGTTTTATGTATATTACTGCATGCAGCATTGTTTTCTTGGGATTCTTATCTGTGTTAAAGAATGATGCAATGTTTAATAAATTAGTATATTTTTAAGTGTTTTGAGAGTTGGCCTTACATTTCATTTTTCTGTCCTTAAGAACTTGATGGAATGTGCATGAGTGAATGTGTGCAAAAACTAGGTAAGCTGTTGGGCCAGCATGCATATATTCTATATAAATCTTAAAGACATTGTGAGTTGGTTGGTTGGATTTTTTGTTTGTTGGTTTTGTTTTTTTTCTAGAGAAAATTGGTAACTTTGAGAGAGGGGAAAGTTTGCTACAGATAGAAAAACAGAATAACTGCAATTATGCATGTTCTTTGGGGTTATGTTTATATCAGTTGCTTCCTTTTAAAAGGTGTTTTGTTTTGCAAAGTGAATATGGCAAAAGCAAAACCAAGTATTTTTATGCTGAGTATTTTTTTTGTAATTTAAGGCAGTAATTCAGTATCTAATGTATAGAAGTGTGTCACTTTTCAAAAATTATTTAATTTCTGAATTAAGTCCTTGTAAGTTTATTGTGATTCCAAAACTGTTACCATGCTTATCATGGTAAGATGAGATAGTGGAAGGAAACACCAGCTTTCTCATGTTACTTTGTGGTTTCTTTTGGTCTGTTTTGTTTTCTTTGGTGTAACTGCAGGCATTTTGAAGAGTGGAGCTGGAGGGGAAATTGGTCTAGCTTAAGGTCCAGGTTTTTAAAGCTCACAACATTTATTTTAAGTTTTATGCTCTTCTTCAAACAAATTTCATTTTTTAATCTGTTCTTGTGCTATGGGATGGTATGGAGTCTGTCAATAGTATTGTCACACTGATTTTGTTTTTCTATTCCAAATTAAGCATTTTAATATTGTCCCACAGCAAGTGGCAGATGTGGCTGTTTGGTTGTGGCAGTGACATCTTTAGTACTTTCATTGTTTTAATATTGTAAATATTGCCTACATTGTTTTAATACTGTAAACATTGCCTACATAGCATCCTTTTCCCGCTTGGAAAGCATAGGCTTAAATTAAATGACTAACTAGAATTCCTTAAAATCTGCCACACGGAATTCCTACCCTATACTTCTATTTGCATTCTTGGGATGGAGTAGGAGAAGCTATCCTTTGCATAACTTGCAAGCTCACTAACTAATTTCGGCAATAATTACAATAGGTTTTTTGGCTTTGTTATGCTCAAACAGATTAGGACTGAACGTAGCAACTGCAGACCTTGTTACAGGTAAAATGAAACATTTGCTATAATGCTTGCCTACTACTTATTTGCTCAGTTTATTAATAGAAATAGCTCTCATCCTTGGTGATTTGAAATTCAATATTAAGGCTTGATAGTAAAAGGTATATTATCAGCATAAGATTGCTAAACAGTCATCTCCTTATTGTTTAGCCATCATTTTTAGAAAGACAAAGTAAAGATGAAGTAACAGAATATTTTCTTTTATCTGTCTTCTTGAAAATAACTTTGTTATATATTTGTTAAGTAACTGCATATAAGTGTAATGTGTACCATTTTGTGTCTTACTTATGGAATCTTACTGTTAAGGTTGCTAAAACCGATCTGAAAAAGTGAGTTGAATGGCAGGTTTTTTTTCTTTTGGATCAGCTTATTGAACTGACTTGTCATGTGGCTGCCTGATGGTTTAGATCTGGTGAGAGAAACAATGGAAGCCCATGGTCAGGCAGTTGGAAGAAGGAGGGTGGGACCTTTTTTCAGCAGCAACAGCTATGTTCTGTTTAATGCTATGAGAAACTGTACCCTGTGGTAGTGACTTCAGTTTTGGGACAATTAAAGCTGTCCTGGTACTAATGAATCTTTGCAACCTCCAGCGTTGCCTTGTTCTGTCCTCACATACTGTTAAGACATAGCAGAGACTCGCTATCTGTGTATCTTGGCTGTTCTGTGGATGGCTGGAAATTGAAAAAAGATTTTGGTGATCTGCTCTGTCAGATAATAGGATCTTCCAGGATTTTTGTTAATTTCTTTTTTTTTTCCTACTGGATGTCAAGACCTGTGCTTTTTTCCTCCTTTTACGGATAAAGCCTGCAGTCCTCGCTAAGGCATATCAGGGGAAGGTTGTGGGTGCTGATGCAAGGGTAGACAGGATGGTAGAGAAAGAAGAAGCTTGTCCACAGTGTTTATTCAGAGGGAATATAAGGGGATCTTGCAAAATGTAATTTTTAGTAATTTTATAGCTTGGAAAAGATGCAAGGTTTTCTGCTTAACTAAACATACTAGCAAGAGCCCCAACATGCATTTTTGCTGCACAGTGACCACAAAAAAAGTCAGACTATTCAGGTCAGACACTGGAAAACCAAGAGGTCTTGGGGCCTGAACTTCATGTGTCCCAATAACAAATAAGAAACATTAAAAAACTGGCTTAGTTTTGAGCTGTAAATCAACATCTAATTGTAAAATAATATCTATCCAGCAATATCTGTTGAAGAAGTAGTAGACATGCCTATGATGGCCTGTCCTGTTTCCTCATGTGTTAGGTGAAGTTTAATAGATGCGAAGTAATGTGCTGGTGTGGAGAGGACTGGAAGCTATTGTGGGAGACTTCCTAAAAAGTCCCAAGTGCATCTAGAAAGATGAACCTTTTGGTCTGTTTTGCATGTGCTGCTGAAAGAGGTGGAAAAGGACCTTATGGAATTGAAGCAGTAGGGGGAAGGAAGAGAAGAGGGAATCCAAGAGGATGATGTCCCATGTACAACCCAGCTTCTTGACAAACTACCTCCTTTCCCTCTTGATGGTGATTCATATGTTTTCTGCCGTCCTTTTATTAGATCATTGAGAATTGCTTACATCTCTCAATTTTCAAGATTTTATTCTCTCTGTGCCTTGTATACAGGAAATCTCGGAATTTTCCTAGTAGGAACATCTTCCTGGTTTATCTAGGAATTAAACTGGGAAAATGGGCATCCACACTTTGCTCATTTCTTGGCTTTCATAGAGTTTTTTTGTGTAAGCATTCCCTTTTGCACTGGGAATTTTGTATAATGGTAGGGTACATATACTACTTGTTCTAATAAATTTGTTTTTTAAGTAGCCCTATACCCTTAAGAACACTGAAAATAAGGCCTTTGATCAAGAGTGCTTTGGATTTTTTTCTTCAACCAGGATTCTTTCAGTCATACCAGCAAAGGCAGTTAAGCAATCTCTAAAATGTTGTGGTTGTGCTTGATAATATCAAAAGCAGGGAAGAGAAAAGCCAGGCTGGATTGAGAGCAAGCAGGTATTAGATGCAGAAGGTGCAGCAGCCTGTGTGGTGACTGACATGGATCCAATATTTATTCACACTGTGCTGCTGTAGGAGAAATGTGCCAGGTGCCTTGGGTGGCTTACAATGTGCAGCCATGCAGTCTCCAGGGGTAATACTTCCTATAACTGTCTTGGACTTCTGCAGACTCCTTGTACAAGACATTCCAGCATAACTGTGAAATAGTTGTTTAATCTGTCATTCTGAATTATTGGTACTCATCTCTTAAAGTCTAAATTAATGACAATACTGAAGAAGAGAACAGCCTCTGTAAGACTTCCCTCTGTGCTGTGAAAGAAGCCTTATTTGCCCTTTACTGAAAAGCAGAGGTCTACTGGTTCTTGTCAGATCCTGAATTCCTCTTCTGATTGTTTTTATTTACACTTGCTACTTTTATATAGCTACAAATGTAATGATCAAATGGTAGGCTGAGACTAAATCAAAAACATGCATGTGTACCTTCTAGTGAGACTTGGGTTGGGAGAAATGATTCCTCAAACTTGTTAGTAGCAAGGGATTTCTTCAGATGCCAGGGATGGGCATGTTCCTGTGTGTGAAAAAACTTAGCTTCCCAAATCTTCTGCTACCTCTTGTTAACCTTCCCTTGATGCTGGATACCTTGGGAAGTTTGGAGTGTGTGACCATTCTGAGACTGATGTAATGGAATGTATTTTTAACTAACTTTTTACTACCTTGCTACTCTCTCTAGAGCATTGCAAGTGAAATTGGGCCTGGTTAGCCATTCCACCTTCATGAAAAGAATTAAAAGTGTATATTTGCATAGTCTTGTACTGCTTTTTTTTTTTTAATTAGTAGTATTGTATTTCATTGTCTAATACTGTAAGCTTTCCACTGTTCCTGGGGATTAGTCTGTGACCTCCGTGTAGGAGATGAACAATTCAGAAACTAGGTAATATATACTCAAGGCATTTCAACCCAAATGGATTGGGTTGATTGCAAGGTGAAGGGTAATAACATTTCATACAGGAAAACATCAGTGGATTGGGAGTGTTGCAGTGTTTGAGTATGTTAATGTTTTCCAGGCTCTCTGCTACCTCTTGGTGACCTTGTTTTGATGCTTGAGGTCTGAAGTTGCATTTACCACAGTAATTGATTGCTTGCTAGTAGCCAGAGTGATTAATGTCAGATTCATCTGTGTATGTTGGAGAAAGGGACGCAGGGAAGCGACTTGTAATGGTGCTGTGCGTGATTGATGTGCTCTGTGGCATCCTTGGCAATGCTTGTTCTTGCAGGTGCTGGCACCTCGTTTGCCCTTTGCTTCAGTCAGGCATCTGCTGCTGGATTCGCTTCCATGATCTCCAGTTAGTGTTTTGTGTTTCCAGTGCTGAGTTTACAGGATAAATAGTAGACTGAAAATGTTTGCTTCCCTTATTGAATGGCTATTCCAGACATTATAATACTGTTCCAGTCTCTGTATGCAAAATCCCGTGTGCTTTCATGAAAGGTTATGGAGTTAATCATTAGTACAAAACTCTGTTATCTGTAACATTACATGAGAGGCAATAGAATTAAGATTCTTAAACAGAACAGGACAAATAGTTGTCAAAGCTATTTTTACATTATTTTTATGCAAAGTTCTTACTGTTAGCAAGATAATCTGATTGGAATGTAGATGAATGTATCAGATAAACACCAAGAAAAAGGGAAGGGAATAAATGAAATGCAAACTTGATCAAGATACAGTTCAACATAAATATCTTTAGCTGTTCAAAAATTAGAAATTTAGCTGAAATAATGAGATTGCTAAAAATGTATAAACCCAGCCTTCTGATTTGGAGCTTTTAGAGTGTACATTTTAAAACAATTTTCTTATAATGCATAGGATTATGAGTCATTCATCTATTCTATAAAAAGAGAGAGAACACACGCAGAAGGAAATGGGACATGCATTTTTAAAGACTGCTTCTGCCTTCCTTTTTGCTTATATGTCAGCTGGATTTTCATGTAATAATGATTCTTGTAGCTGTGATCTTAAAGCAGATGCTAAATATTGCAAGAATTGTGATGAACTATGGCAGCTGAGTTTTGTATTTAGATTTTAAACTAGTATGCATATAAGAAAATCTAAATAATTTTTGGATTTCATATAGTATGTAGGGAATGGGGAAGTAGAACTAGCTGTATGTTTAGAGGCAACTCAGAATGCACTTCCCGTTGATAGTTATGTGGAGATGCTCTTCATTTTCAGATTGGATTTGCTCATTGTGCTTTCAGTGCTAGACTGTTTCTTGTATTGTTTTGGCAGCATGTACTGACACTTGCTGGAGTGTGTCAGCAGTTTTGGCACAAGGCTGCTGAGGAAAAGACTTTGTGTAGCTGGATCATTTCAAAGCCTCAGTGTTTAAGCGCTGATTACACTCGATATGAAATGGGTTACGTGACTGGGGTACTGTTCCAGTTCTTACATTGCTAGAATGCATTGAGTGTATATACCTAATTTTGGTGTAAATGTTCAGGGTTGTACTCTTTTTTTCTGTATTAACTGTAAAGTCAGCAATTTTGTAAGTGTCAGTGAACTTTTCAGAGAACGAAGAACTCTGCCAAGATTCAGACCAGCAAGCAGGGATTACTTGTTTTTTTCCTTAAGAACTTTGTGCAAAAGCACATGTTCTCCAATTAACCTCTAATGTTTCAGCTTCTAAGAAAATGTACTTCATGCACTTCATTGACTTAAAAATTGTTTTGTTTAGGTATCAGCAGAGCAGATGCTTTGTCCTGACTAGTGTAAAGATTTTGCTTTTAGTCACATTTTGACTGTTTTATCTGGGAAAAAAAATATGCAGAGGAAAGATTACATCTCTCCAGTGCTCTTGAAAATACTTGCGGCTATTTTAAACCAGAAAGAGTTCTACTAAGTCATTTGCGTAGTCACTTGTGTAGCTTATGAAGTCAGTTCTATTGTAAAGATTTCAAGAATAACATGAAAGTGTTCTTCATTAATTTGTCTTGGGGAGTAGGAGTCAGTTATGTGCTTTTTGCAGAAAGAAAAAGACAAGGAAAATATCCATCATATCTTCTATAAATTAACAGCACATAAACCTCAGATTTATTTTGTTTTACCTCATAGCTTCTGTGAGGAAAATTGCTTGAATGATTTTGTATTAACTGTTTCCTGTAATTCGGATCAAGATTTTTGGGGGTAATGGTGTATATATTGTGGAGTTGCTCATTTTTAAAGGAATTTGATTCTTGTTTCCTTTTTATGGTTTTTTAATGGCATTCTGTGTTCAGTGATAAATTATTACTCAAAATTTATGTGGCAGCCCAATAGTTGAGATAATCTGGTATCTCATTATCATTTTGTAGAGTAAGCACATTTTAATAAAAACCTAAGATTTAATTATTTTTTAGCTTGAAAAGTAAACCCTGTGTGCATTCTCATTAACATGTAAAAAATCTTATTCCAGCTGCGTTGGGGTAGAGGAGCACCATGCTGTTGACATTGATCTATACCACTGTCCCAACTGTGCAATTCTCCATGGACCTTCTCTAAGTAAGTATGGGTTATTCAAATTTCATCTTACACGTTCAGGCTGTTTTCTCCCCATGCACAACTGCAAAGGACTGTTCAGAAGAGTATTCAAGATGAGTTTGATTATTTAGAAGGTACTGGTTCTACATGACTAACTCTGAGCTGATTAAAAACATGCAAAACAAACAAACCATCTTGAAAGGTTCCCTGATGTGGAGATGCAGATAGAATAAAATATAAGGCACAGCTATAGATTGGAGAAATCAAAGTGCACAGTGTTAGTAGAAAACAATCTGGACTTGGCAGAGAGTGAGAGACTGAAAATTAGGGCATCATCATTTAAAAAAAAGGAAAATACAAAAGATAGTTGCAAGGTTCCTGTATTTTAATTATCAAAGTTCTGATAAATACCTAGGAAGGCAACTTTGAAAAAATGTACAAGTTAGGTGTCTTTCCTTTCTTGATGGTTGTAGGTTATATGCCACAGTAGTCAAACACAACTTTTCAACAGTGACAGCAGAATATGAACATCCTGTGAGTGGTGTTTGTGCTTTTTGTAGTTTGTTTTGATTTTGTTGTTCCCCCCAACATTTATGTCCTTGAAAGTTACACAGTTCCAAATCTCAGGTTTCTAATTTGTAAACAAGGTTCCACCAAGGTCAAATTGAGTTACCAGAAAAGTCTGATATAGAGTAACTAAAGACATCTCTTCTGTTCTTCTTTCCTGAGATAAATTTTCTGTAGGGCTCTGTGGTGAAAAAATGAAACATACTTTCTTTCTGTAACTACTGAAAGGATACTACTTTATCCAACTCCATCTCCACTTCTAAAATACAAACAGGGTTGTAAAAAATCTTTAAAATAGATTGCACTTTCCCAACCATGAATTAAATTTCTATGTTCAGACATGAAAAGTATTTATAAGCAATGTGTCTTTACCCTCCAAGCACTGAGCCATGATCATTTGTGTTTTCTTATGCAGGTTTGTTTGTGGGTTTTGTTGTT
>WAAE01051808.1:0-10094 GCA_013400495.1 Nicator chloris | reverse complement strand
AGATAAGTACAGGGAGAGATCACCCACTGGCTACCATCACAGACAGGGAAATAAAACTAATTTATTTTAATTAGTTTAATTTATTACCAATTAAGCAGAGCAGGATAATGAGAAGTAAAGCATGATTACGACCATCTGGGATTTTCCACTCTCGCTCTTCCTCACAACACTGCAATTATATCATTTAGACTCCCTCACTACCAGAACATGGCCACACAAACCAAACAGAGGTCCATATATTCTTTTTTATCATCTCATCAAAACAGCAGCAAGAGCTTGTGGAGGAAGACTTGGGTGGCCAGGATAGCACCAATGAGAGTTTGTTGAGCTATAATGTCCCAAAAGAAAAGTTTGCAAGGGGCACCAGCCTAAGGTCAGCTGGTCACAGCCTGATAACAAAGTGAGAGTTCACCTTCACGTAATACTGATTCATCAGCTTCTCACCATTGTGAGCTGCAACATTTCCTGATGTCTGAATTTCTACTGTGTAGCTGAACCTCTAATATTGAAAAGAGAAATTAAGAAATGCTGACAATGCTCCTGGTCCCTGAACTAAGGCGTACCGAAGGCTTTGCGTCCCATTTTCAATGCCATCACTTGTTGCAGTAGGTGCTGTTGCTCAACACTGTAAAGTTCCTCTTATTCCTATGGATTTTGGAGAGCAGTGTAACAATGCTGTTATGAATTGTGTAACACAGCTGCAACTGCTTCTTCTTAGCACTTTCAAACACTTTTGACTGGGTCGATGTCAAAAATGTCAATGGAACAACTTCTGTCTTTCTCTTCCCCCTTGTTGTGGGTCCATCCGTAAGCTAAAACAAGACGTGTGTGTGGCTTCAGTTCCCTGTAAATCCCTTCTAAATGATCCCCCAGTGATGATTAATCATGGAGGGGATAGATCGTCATGATGATGTAGGCTAATGACTACAATTTTATTGTATATGTAATTTTTTACCGGTTCACTTTCAAAAAACAGCTCTGTTGGAATATCTGAAGATTTCACTTGTTAGTTTTAAAAGTTAATTTTTTAGATCTTGTGTTCATAGGTACAGGAGAATTCCTGGAGAATTAAAAAAACAGAGAACTAACAAAAAACCCACAGTGTTTGTTATTCTTGAGCTGATCTCATGATTTTTGGTTTTCTGATTCATGATTCTGTCATGATGATGATAATATGGGTGCCATGTAATGGAAATAAACAGGCCCTCCATTATTTCTGCTTCTGACTACTTTTTAGAGTAGACAAGTCCCCATTAGTGGTTGCTGGGACTAATCACACAAATAAATTATAGTTTTATAGGAAAAGAGGGATCTGCTAAGTGTAGCTCTGTTATTCTCTATGTCCTGAGCCTACCTGTAATGTGGATTCAGTGTTCAGGGAAGATTTCTGTTTAATGTGAAAACTTCAGGCTCAAAAAAAGAAGAAAATTAGTTCTGGGTGATGCCAGCTTCTGTTCTCACTTATTTGTTCCTGAAGGGGCTTTTTCTGGCAATAATGAAGAAACAGAGACCCTGAGTTTTGATGTGAACTTGTAAAGCAGAGAACTGGCACAGTTTTGCTTGCATAACTTCTGCCCTAAGAGGAGGCATGTTTCTAAAGCCTGGAGTATATTTTGGACGCACCTGGGAAGGAAACATAACAATATTGTTTCCAAATACTCTTTAAATGATGCTTTGTGTTTCTCTATCCCCTGCTTCCAGTCCTAGTAAAAATTAAAAATGATTAGAAGTAGTAGATGCCACATCTCTTTCAAACTCCAAAGATTTGGTCTTCTTCAAACCGCAGATGCAAGACTTGCTTCCTGAATATGGGTGTTACCAAAAAAAGCAAACTGGGGAAGTGGCCATTAACATGGAAAATGCAAGAAGAAGTACAGAATAAAGAGCAAATAAACCTGTTGTAACCACTCAAAGAAACAAGAGAAAATATCCACAGCCAGACTGAGGCTCCATTGAGTTCTCCTTCCCTCAGAAATGTATTTGCAGAAGTTTGGGGGTTTTGTTTTATTCATCAAGCTTTGACAGTATCTACTGCCAACCCATACACATCTCGTGCTGTGAGAAGAAGATTTTGCCTGCCCAGGCTTTTAGTTCTGCCCCTGCAGTAGTGAATTTCAGGGACACTTCTATCCAGAACTTTTTGCAGTCTTTGTTTCACTCAGTGATCCCAGGGCAATCCTTCAGATTGTAGATATCTGAGACAGAAAAACTTTGCACAGCTTTTAAAATCTCTGGGAGTAAACATGTTCAAAATCAAGTACACATGAGGATGTTTTGCTTGGTCCCAGTGAATTTTTGGATTCCATATATAATCTGATTTCAGTACTCTTATCCTACTAAACTTGGACTTTTAACAGGGCAACTTCAGAATTTCCACAGAAACTGACACTTTCAAAATTTGTAAAACTTTTGGAGTTCAGGCAACTGAAGCCCTTTAATTTTTTATGATTTTGTTTTGCTTTTTTTTTAAATGAATGCCATTTGGAGGTACTGGATACTTGGTAAAACTTGCTGAGCATGTTCAGATCTGATGTGGAAGAATATGTTTGCCAGATTAGTGGGTAAATATTGTGCAGTCCTGGATTTAATTTTTCTGCTATATTGAGGAGCTCATAATTCCTAACTCCACATGAAATGCAAGGAAACTCCTCTTCTGAGGGAAGCTTACATGGTGTGTTATCCCTTTTCTAGTCTCAGTCATCACAGCTCTGATGAACCTGCTCTTCCAAAGGCCAAGTTAAAATACATGGTTCTCACTCTGTGTGCTGGGAACCCACACACAGACAAGATACTCTCATGAAAGATATTTTTCTTTCTCTCTCATGACCAGCTGAGTCAGTGCACCTAGTCAGCAGCTGGCAAATAATCATGCCTTACAAACACAAAATAGGCCACTGTAAATCCCATGAGAGGATAAAGCCCATTGCTCACTTGAGTTATCTGAATTGAGTGTGGAAGTGAAGAATAAGACCAAGTGGTGTTTATTTCTTCTTCTTTAGTTCTTCCACCCTCTTAAAACTCGAGATGGCTCTTAAAATGGCCCAGATTAAAAAAATAGGTTTTTCCTTTGCTTATCTGCAACCATCTTCATTGCAATCATTAAGCAGTGCTTGTTTTCCAGATCTGCTAAAAAGAAGAGAAACCTTTCAGGAGGGTAGTAGCACTGGAAATTCTGCATGCAGTGAACTAAAAAGACTGTCTCTACACCCAAGCAATAACCTCTTTCTCACTATTTTTGGAAACCAATTTCTCTGGTTGTGAGCAATGATACCTCATTAGTATCAATGGCTCTGCTTGTTTGAAATATAAAAAAACGTCCTGTGCGCTGGCCAGGGCTTCACAGAGTTCTTTGGGCTCAGAGATTTGAGACCATTTCAGTTTAAAGGTTTGCTGTTTGTTTTCTGTTTCTTTTTAACTTGCTTTTCAAGACTTGTAGTTATGCTTTGGGCAATTTCAGTAAGTTAATCAGTTCAGTAGATCGGGGTCTCTCATATCATGCATCTAGATTGTGGGGTTTTTAGAGGACAGAAGCTAATCTTAGCAGCTATTATCAGTAAACTGATGCAAATGTTTGGAAATTAGTCATTTGAACCATGTCAGAGCTATTCCAACCTTTCTGTTCTAGGTCAGATCTTATCAGAATTGAGCTACTTTATCTGCATTTTCAACGAGCAGTTTTCATGTTTACTCAAAAATGTTGTGCCACCGTTTCTTGTTAAGAACCTTTGCTATCTTGGCACAGCTGCAGGAAGAGTATGAAGAGCCTGGGGTAGAGACTGGACTGTAGCCTGTGCTTGGGTTTGGATCTTCAGGCTCTGGTCAATCTTCTGCAGTTTCCTTTAGACTTTTGTTCCTACTTCCTCCATTCATAGCAATTCCAGACCCTCACTTCTCCTTGTGCTAGTTGTCTTTGGTTTCTAGCCGGAGCTGATTTACACTCAGTGTGAGTACTCAGTGCTCATTTGTCCTTGTACCAGCATTGTCCCAAGGTAGAAACAGCTCTTCTTTATGGACATCATGGCTGATCTCACTCCTTGTTTATCAGAGCTATGATAAAACTCCATTTAGTCTCCTCTTGTAAGATGGGCTCTCCATTCCCCCATGTGCCTCACAGCACCTTCTTTGTATCTGCACCTGTCCTAATGTTTCTCCTTGCACCAATGTTTTCAGAAAGATTTGTGATTTGGTTAGAGACATAATATAGACACTTAGAGCTTTTCCAAAATAACCATGGCAGAGCTAGAAACAGCCTAACTGAACCTTCACCCCTTTGCTTTGATGTTTAGAACTCATTTTAATTTAAAAGCCAGAGTTTTACGTTCTGCAGGTGGACAGATTTTTCTTCTCATCTTTTTTTACCTGCACCAGGGAACCAGGTGTTCTGACAACATATTTTACTGATATTGTGGGATTCTTTTCCTAGGGAGGCTCAGCTTTTTCTCCAGCATCCATAATTACTACAAGGAGAGCACAGACCCAAGCAGCAGCCCTGGCTGAAGATGTGGGATGTCCTTCATCCACCAGTGAGGAAATTGTTGCCTGCCTTCGCCAGGTGCCTGCTCGTGTCCTCAATGATGCTCAAACTAAGGTACAACAGAGTAAAACATATGCCATTGGCAAGAAATCAAAAAGTTCCCATTCACACAAAGCTCTGAGAAAGCTTAAAAAACAATTTAGTCAGAATCCTTGTGAAAGAGGAACTGGACTATTTTTGGTGGAAGGAAGTTGTTGTCCATGACATCCAGCTCTGAGCTATGAATACTCACACTTTGATTCTCTTTTAGACTAAATTCCTTTTACACTGCTTTAATCATGTCTTCTAAAATATTTCAAAAATTTCAGTTCCCTCTTGTCTGCCCCTGGGTGTTACTCTAGAGGAAAGCCAAATATCTGTAGCTTTAATAACAGAACTTATGCAGAAGACAAAGTAGGATGGGATGTCAGTGTTCTGTATTTGAGGTGGGAGGCTTGTGAAAGCTGCAGTATAAATAATTCTAGACATAGATCCTTTACCCACAAATTAAAACACCCACCCGCAAATAATTTTCCAAGGAGGACCAGCATGAACTCAATCCCTACTTTAAAACAACATTTTTATGACTATAAGGTCATCATTTCTCTTGGCCTCTTCAGTTTGTTTCCCTTACTGAGACTGTGAGCAAAATCATTGTTTCCTGCCAACGCTGAGTTTGCACTTATATTACCTGGTCAGTTGTTCACTTGAAGGGAATCAGATCAGTTGAATTAGGCATAAATAAAATAGAACTTAAAGGGGAGGCTGAATCAACTGCACAATTTTTGCTCTTTTTTTTTTTGCCAACATAGCTGCTAGCTATAAGTGGCCCATTCCAGTACTGGGGTCCAGTGATGGATGGAATTTACCTCCGGGAACCTTTGGCTACAGCCCTGCAGCGCCCTCGGCTTCAGAAAGTCGATCTGCTCATTGGAAGTGCTCAACAAGATGGTCTCATCAGCAGAGCCAAGGCAATTAAGGTAGGAAGACACTCACTGTTAATGAACTGATGGTATCACTGTGATTACAGTGATGAGAGTAATGATATCCAGCCTAGAGAGATGCTTTTTGATTTCTACAAGAATTATGCTCCGTAGAAATATGCAAATGCATTGTCCTTCTCCAGCCAGTCTTGGTCAGGATGACTAATTAATATTATTTTGGTTTAGGGTAAATTTGGGAGGAAAAATATGTGTTGACAAATATTTCTGTGGGAAAAACGGGAAGGTAAGAGAACACAAGTAATTTAACATTTATGCTCTACTGTCTTTAAAATCCTATTTATATATCAGTTTCAGTAGTATCTTGCAAAGAAGAAAGCAACTTGATTATAAATTTCTTCACTGTGCAAAAGGATTAAGTTAGCGTTTTGAAGTTTTTTAGCAACCTTTTCCTCTGTTGTCTTCTAGAAGTACATTTTCTTGTAAAGATGATTCTGAGTATGGACTAGCTGTAACAAAGAGCAGCACTGGCCTGAGGTGTGGTCTAAGGTTTTCAGACAGAAACAGGTGAAAACAAAAAGAATTGTGTCCATGCTGTATTGTCTGTGGCTATCTTGCAATAACTCTGTGGATTTCACCTCTTAGAAGGCAGTGAAATGTCAGCCCCAGCTTCTCTTTGCTGGTAGCCAGTAGCACATAGAGTAATTTAATTCAGAATTAGTGGCCCACCTGAATGACGTTCATATGACTTATTTACTCTATATCAGAACTTTCCTGTGCTTTTTTCATGTCTTTTTCTCTTTTGGAATCAATTTCAAGAGAAAGACATAGGAGAAAGGCACAGAAGATATATTGTGATGCTGGAGGCCTGTAGATCATGATCCAGACCCTGTGAGAGGGGAACAAACCTCAGTGATCCCATTACAAATCCTGTGATGAAGACTAGGAACTATTTCTGCATATGACAGTTGTCTGCAAAATTGAGATGAAACTCCATGTTGTATTAAAAACTTTGCAACAAATCATGGTGTTGATGAAAGGCATAAGTGCTAAATCCCAGTACTGTCAGATTGAAAGAAAAAGAAAAAAACACTTTCAACTGAGAGTTCAGTAGAAAAATGTTGCCTGTTCAAAAATAAAATCTGAAATGTCTTTTTTATTTAAAGGCTTGCAGAAAATAAAATTGGAAAGGAACTCAGTAAGCTGGTGCAATTCAACCGTAAGAAAGGATCATATCTGCTGATGATTTTTTTAATGCACATTTTCTTTTAGTTTTATTTTCCTTTGGCTTCCAGTTTTTAGGACTTGAGGGAATATGAATACTTTGACCAGTCTGTATTCCTGTCTGGGTTGTTTTCTTAAAGACTTGCTGCAAAGTTGAAATTTCCTGATTTCTCCCTTGTTGACACAGGGCATTAATTGCTGACAAACTGTAATGCTCCTTCCATCACTGAGCTACTTAAGAACATGCATTCTCCAGGTCCTCATCAGCATTTCTGTGTGCTAGCCATGACCATGTGTGGTTGCAGTCAGTCTGATGATGAAGTCCTGAATAAGCCACAGACGTATTTAGCTACAGTGACAAAGAGTAGTGCAGATGGTGGTTGTTACTTGGCAGCCTGGGCCCCATTTCCTCTATCATAAATGTCATAAGAGATCTTCAACCTGTGCTAAATGTCCTCTCCCCACAATAGACCTCAAAGAAGGATTTGAGACAATCCACACCATATCCCAATCATCTACATTATTAATTTTAAGGGTTCCTTTGAGGTAAATCTCACTTGCACCTCTCTGGGAATAGCCAAAGCTGGTTTTACTAATACACTAAGGAGTATGGAAAGACTTAGCTGGTGGACAGAGCACTAAACTGAACTTGGGGAACCAAGGCATAATCACTAGTTTGCCTTTGACTACACCCAAAGTATTTCATCTCTTCTAAAAAGAGGAAACCAAACCTCCTCAGGGTGAAAATCCACCTATGGCTGTGTTCCTGCTCAGCAGAGAGAAGATCCATGCACGTATTTCAGGAGACAAACACAGCTAAAAGGTGCTCTGGAAGGCATATGGAATTGGCAGAGTCCTAAATTCCATATTCATTAGGATGGCTGATTTCAGTGTAGACAGTGTGAAGAGTGAGGGGTAAAAACATATAATCCCTACTGACTTGCTCCACCAGTTCCTGGGAATAACTGTGCTGGGCAATTCAGTCAAGGACTTGCTCTATTAATCCTGATTTCTCATAGTACTGATCCTGTAAATAGTAAGGAGACACTTTTAGCCATTTGGATGAAAGCAAGCTTGAGAAATGATGTAAATCTTATCACCTTAGACTGAAGTTGCATGCGAGTGTTATAAACTCTTCACACTCTTCACATAGAAGTGAGAGAGAAACCTCTAGACTGCAACCAGACCAGAAGGTGGAAAATCCAGTTGGCACCATGTTGTTCTGTGGGATTTACTGGCCTTGGCTTGTGCTGGGTGTCTCCCTGCTCTCACTGCAACACTGCACTTGTGCTTATTAAGGTCTTTGCTATTAAAAATGAAACAGAAAGACAGAAGGCACCACTTACATGCTAGCAAAATATTTATGTTCAATTTGCTTACAATTAAAGGCTGAGGTCTTTCAGTGATGTTTGCAATACAAAGTATGCCCATGAAATGTCCATTTTATGGGATTCACTGAAATGCTTATTCATGTGAACTGAAGGAGATTCATGACTTCCTGGAGCACTTCCTACTCATCCCAGTGCTGCCATCACAAGGTTGAAACTAAGTGAGAAACAAAGCAGAGTTTGCTAAGGGAATGGCAAGTGGTACCATAATGCAGTACTATGTGACATATGGAGTGGTTAAACCTGAACCCATTCACTGCAATTCCCATGGCAGACCTTCAGGGAATATTAGCTTTGAGCAGTCATAGATTAGAGCAGCTGAGTAGAAACCTCTAAAAATATTGATTTCAATTCCCAACTGGCCAAACTTTTGTCCCTGTCCTATGTGTGATGCTCAGGTGGGAGGCCCTAATGGCACTAAATTTATGGATTCAGTCATGCTGCTCTATGTCTGTGGTTATCTGTATATGCATGCAGGTCAGTGTATGTAGCCCAGTCTGTATCCTCCACATGTTAAGTGCTTACTGTATAATCTCCACATTGCAAGGATTTAGTTGGAAGGCTGAGGTTGTATTTTGTGTGTTTGCTTTCTTTTCTTTCTTTCCTTAGTACAATGTAGTTGGATGCAGAACCCCGTTCCAGGAGATAGGGGAATGGGTAGATAGAAATCTAGCTTATTTACCTCATGTAAGCAAACGGATCTGTGCAGAACAGAACTACCATCCTGCACCTTGTTACAGTCAGTTAATTTCTTTATGGGAAAAGGTATTCAGCAATATACAACAGGTGGTAGATATCTCCATAAATGTAGGTAGTGTCTCCATAAATGCCATCAGTGATGAGAATGGGCTGAACTCTTTACTTCGTATCAAAACTAGTTAGAATTCTTGGAAGACTCTGCTGAATGGTGGCAGGTCTTCCAGCATCTTTTGTGAGTGTTTGTCAAAAGCCATTTAAGGCCTAAGATCTGTACATACACTGTTAGCATTATCACTGTTTCAGTTTGTTGGAAAAGTACATTTTTCCCCTTGGAAGATGTAAATATTTGGCCTGCCTACTGCTACAATTTCTTTTTAAGTAAAACACTGGGCCAGTTTCACTCATATGCTCCATAAGCTGTCCTACAGCAACAAGAACAGTAAACAGTATTTAACTTATTATTTAGGCAATGTTTATGATGCTTTTGAATCATCAGAAGAGTAGAAAGGGGTGCACCTGCTGCCTTTAATTAATTTCTTAAATACTTTCTTAGAAAACCCCACTATAACTCTGAGGCCAATTCCTAATCCCTCTTTAAAGGCTAGCAAAATGTAAATTATCTTACATGATGTGCAGCTGTTTCTATTAATCTGGTAGCAGCTGCTTTATCTACTGTGATTTGAAAATAGTTCCTTGGTTATATATTTTCTAATGGGAACACATGTTGGGCAGGGAAAATTGGTTTAATTGAATCACTTTCTGAAAGGTTAAAATATTTTGTCTTTTTAATGTTTAATGAATTTTATTTTGAACATATTGCTTTGATTTTGGCTATCATGTTTAAGTCAGATGTTTAAATTATACTGCAGCCAAAGCAACACTTGAAAAATTGTTTCAGGTTGTGCTATTTTAGTGCTGTTTGAGGGATGAAAATTCTTACCATATTACAAATGCTAGTTCTGTTTATCATCCATCTCTGCCTGTTGAGCCCTCCTTCATCTGAGTCAACAGGTCTTGAGGGCCCCACAATATTATAAATTGTTGCTGAGAAAACTCTGAAAATTCCAAAGTTTTCGGGACATTTTGAAGACCACAGAAACCTGTACATAGGCATTGATTTACAAGACTGCTCAAAAATCATTGAGAGAGGCTTTGGAATGACATGAGCCAGCTGGTTGAGGATTCTCACCTGAATCCCATCAGGCCCTGTAGATTTGTAGGGATCCAGCTGGAGCAGCAGATCCCACACAATTTCAGAGCCGACTGGGAGTTGATCATGCTCACAGTCATGGTCTTCCAGCTTAGGGCACTGAGGCCCTCATGGTCCAT